>JAHWXV010236804.1:0-18641 GCA_024586415.1 Phrixothrix hirtus | reverse complement strand
TATTTTAACATAGTAAGTGTGATATTGTCTGCACCTATGGCATTCGATTTGAGACCAAAAAGAGTTTCATGTACTATTTCGATTGTTGTTAATGAGAGCTAAAAATTTATGTTGTTCGAATAAGAATATGAATGTGTTGTAATTGCATAAAAAGCAAAACTGTAATATTCGCATTTTAAATAGAACGCTAATATAGTAAAACCAATACGGTAGTAACATAACCGACGTACAAAAATGTCACTGTAAAAATGTATATAAGCAAACCATTTTTGTAAATAAAACATTAATGACCGAAGTTTATTGCTAAGATTATTGAATCACCCCTTAGGAGGCTTAATTTTGATGCATGAGACTTAGTTATAATAACTGTTACGCGCCACCTCTTACAAAGTTAGCGCGATAACATATAAGGCGTCTAAAATATTCAAATATTCGTATGTTATTCAGTGGCAATTAATTGGCTTTTTAATGGTGTATTCCGTTCTAACGTCCTCTGTTTAAAGTGTTATAATACATTAAAAATAGTTTTTAATTACTTGATTAACGACTCTTGAATCTAGTGACGGTATCCATTTGTCAAACATTTATTTGGTAGTATGTGTCATAAAAAGATATTGTACTTGTATTATAACGCAATTATAAAGATGGTTTACATTTTTATTCAAAGAATTAAAATGCTCTAATAACAGCTCCTACCTTTAATGCAAGTTTTCAAGGAACCTACGTACAAGAATTTATAGCAAAGTTTGAAGATACGAGATTGGTAGAAAATCAGAAAAGAAATGAGACAAGGATGCTTGACGAAACCACATAAATAGAAATATCAAGAATTTTTGCAATGAATCCTATACGCTCACTTCGCTAGTATGCAACAGTAACAGCGATTTCCCGAGAATAATACCCAAAATGCTGAAGAATAATAAATTCAATCCCTACAAAATGCAGGTCCTCCACGACTTAACTGAAGACGACTATAATCAGAGAAGATATCACTGAAAAAATTCGAATTGCACCGCATTTCGTCAAAAACATTTGCTTCAGTAACGAATGAGCACTTTTTTAAATGGCTCCATTAATAAACTTGATTACCCATATTTGTCTGACGAGAACCCCCAAATGTAGCTTAAAGGTCACAAAAACTGAACGTTTGGGCAGTTGCTAATTAAAGGATCCCTAAACGCAAATCTATATTTACAGATGTTAGAACAAATAATTGACCCTCCCATCATTCATGAACTGCAACCGGAACAAAACGTTGAGGGTAATCTGAATTTAATTAAAAAAATCTGATACATTTTGAACAAAATGCGGTACTTCCCGTTCGACAATTTTTAAATGAGAGGTTTCTTTGACAATAGTTTTACTGGAAGGGTCATATAGAATAGCCTACGAGATCTCTGGATCTAACGCAGTTACATTTTTACTTTGAAGCCACCCTAAATTAGTAATTTAGGAAAAGTAGCATTATCCATTGACGTTCTCCGGTAACGGTTTATCACAAAAGTCGATCGCCTCCGAGAGGATTTTTCAAAATGTTAAAAGCGACTTTGAACACAAACTGCTCTGTTGTTTAGATAAAAGAACGCACAGTATTTTGAAGAATTTATTGTTGATTACCGGGGTTGGCAGAGTGAGTAATTAAAAATAAATTTCGTACTTTATGCGCGGTTAAAGCTTACGCAATCATAGGTTTTAGGATGTTTCGGCAATCAAATTGTCTCGATTTGTTATTGATACTAAGCCGGAAGGATTAAATCCCTTAGTTTGGACAATGAATGTACTGTACCGATAAATAATTTGCCTGACGATAATCTCAGTATACTTTATTTATTTACTTTTAAATATGTAGGTCTCATCAAAACTTTACTACAAATACCATTATCTAAATAAATTGCAATGACCTGTTAAGCTAGGTCCTTTTCAATATTTAAATTTGCCCAAATAGCATTTGTTTGGTCTTTTTCCAAAGGTATCCAGCTGCAGGTATAAATTTTTAATAATTTTAACTTTAAATAAACGTTATTAAAATTTATTTAAAAACTTCTTTTAAAAAATTTATTAGTTTTAAAACTTCAAAGGATTTTCACTTACGCAGTAATATTTTGATTTTTGATATTATCATAAGATTGGATGATAATTTATCTTCTTTCTATTTATTTCCATTCAAACAGAATGCCAGTTTATGTACTGGTTGGTAACTCTTCGATTTCTACCTTTCGAGAGAAGGGCGTTCTTACACGAAAACTCCCGTTTTATAAAATTATATTAAATTTTATAACTTTATTGACGGCGACCCGAACACTTTAATTTGCTGCTATTATCAATCAGAGGTATTATAAGTTTCAAATACTTGGATATTTACGCGATCAGTGATGATTCGGACTTTACATATTTACTATCAGAATGATCTACTTGTATGTTTTCCGCTGGTTGCTTAGTTTTATCACCTCGGATCTACGTAAGTAAGATGATTTTGTTTGTAACTTACGACTTTTATAATTTCTTAAATTTCCATTCCTGCTGCTGCATTGACCAATCAAAGGCTCTTTAAGTTCAAAAAAATGGCATGCGTGCCTTGTTGAAAAACCGTTTGAGATTCTGTTAGATATTTGCGTCCTTTTACAGCGTCAGTTAGTAAAATATATAGTAAAGTATATAATTTTCGGAAGACTCCTTACTTTATGGGTTTACTGCTTGCAATACCTTTCCGTGTTGAATATTCAATTTGAATTTGTTCCTTCGATTTTTAAATTCTTTGCACTATGAATTATATTTACAAACCCGCGTTTTTTTATAAGAGAGCACTTTTACACTTCACTAAATTTTTATTTTATAGTCTGAGAAGTGCTACGGTTATAACTTAGAAATACAGTTAGGTAATTTCTACTTAAAGTAACATTTTAGAAAATTACCCTAGGTGATAGCTTGTTTCAATTTTCTAATGTGAGAACTAAGCAATTTTTATACATGTTAATTACGTTAATTATTAAATAAAGTAGAAACATTTTTAATGGTAAAAGGAATAGGTTATTTATTTATGTCAGTTTTGAAATGTTCTCCTTTATCAAGTAATTAAACACTGTCCTGATGTATCATTATACTTTAAATAGAGGAGTTTCCCATAGAATATGGAATTTCAAAGTTAATTACTATGCAACAAATGAAATAGAAGTTGTAGACATTAGGTCGTTGATTTATTTGAATAAGTTAAACATTCTATATCACATTATTTTTAATAAAAATTGAACCAAATGTAGTTGTGTATCATATGAATTAAGAGTGGGGTTACCATTTGAAATTTTGGGGTTGCGTAGGTTAGGGTTTAAATGGTTGAAAAAGAGATGGCACTTCCGTTATCAATTTTTGCTTCCTCTTGGTATTTTCAATGCGGTTTTGAGCAATGTTTAGTATCTTATTTAGTTTTCAACATATAACTATTGCAACTGTTGAAATCGTGACTTTGTATATACCATCGAACTTAAAAAATGAAATCCCAAGTGCAAGACTAACCCATTTTAAATACCCAATTTTTACAGAAATTATGTGAACATTTTGGAATTGTTAACAAGAGATTTTCGTTGAGTTTATTAAACAATTATCACCAGATGGGTATAATAGCTTTAAAGAAGTTTAAATGGACAATCAAATTCGCATAAGAATTATATATTATATGCAAAACGGACTAAAGTGCCTCTTTTAATCCCGAGAGAGAAATTTACTCCCGAGCAATAACGAGAGAAATAATCTGTCGAGGGATTAAAAGGCACTTTAGTCCTGAGGTATATGCATTATTTTTTAACTTTCGAATAATTTGAAATCAAAAAGGTCGAAGAAAGTAAAATAACATGATTTTGATATTGACAGATCAAATGCTATTTAAATTTTATTTACGAAGCGTAATAGTAAACTAATTGATTAATTTCTTTGTTGCTATGGATTTACTTTATTTGTCCGAGATTAAATTTGTTATCTCCCTTGGAGCTAAAGTAAAAATGTAATCCCTTGAGATTAAAAGTGACACATTAGTCTTGCAAACAAGTAACTAAATGTAGCGTTTCAATCCGGGAAGTGCAAAAATA
This sequence comes from Phrixothrix hirtus, assembly GCA_024586415.1. Taxonomy (NCBI): domain Eukaryota; kingdom Metazoa; phylum Arthropoda; class Insecta; order Coleoptera; family Phengodidae; genus Phrixothrix; species Phrixothrix hirtus. Next base: position 14,562 of record JAHWXV010236804.1, on the reverse strand, counting down.
ATGTTATTAGGTTTTTTAAATTTAATAAGTAAAAAGGAACCAGCATATTTTGATTAGGTTATATAAAAGTTATAGAAAATGTTAATTAATCTTTTCAGAAAAGTACGTAAGAATAAATTGTATTTGAAAACTGAAAAGTTTTGAGGAAAGAATTACGTTTATAATAGGAGATCTAGATTTGCAACATCTGATAGTAGATGGCCGTACTTAATTCAGTTGCCGCATTTATCTTTAGTTTATTCAGTCATGTGTTCAAAACTTTATCGTTTCAACTGTGTTGGTTTGGGGCACTACCAGTTTATTTTAAATATTCACAATTATTTGGCGTTTATAAATAAATGTGAAGTAAATAATTGTTTTGTAAACATTGTTACTTGTTTAGTGTTATTTACTAGTCATTTCATTGCATATGCAATGTAATAATAAACTAAAAACAAATAATGGTACAAATGCAGTAAATTGTAACTAGTTTAATTAGTAATAACTACCGGATATGCAACACCTCCAGGTTAACCATGAAAATTGAAGCTAAAAAGACTAAACGAATTTTCACCTCCCTAACTCTCAACCACAAATTAAACAACAACAATAATGTCGTCAACTTTAGACGACCTACAGCAACCGTAAAATATTAAAGTATCAACGTGCATTATTTGTGATTACAACTTTGACCCTACAATGTTTATTGGTTACAAATATTTTAAAAATTTGCTCCCTCGTATTTTCTCAAAGCTATTATTTTGAGGAAAAAATTAAGAATATACATTATGTTTGTTTTTATGTTTCTATCTGCCTGTGAAGTTTAATCATGTGATCGTGAAACATGTTACATAATATTAAATAATTCAATGTTACACAATGACCTAACAGAATTGGTTTGTCTTATAAGATAGATAATCATCGTTCATTACATCTAAATTATGTAAGGTATTTCTGAACAAAAGATGCATCCCATTTTTACTCGAATTTACATTCATGCGTTGTCTCCAATTTTTTAATAGTTTTTGCATATAATTTTTTGCAGTGATGATTGTAGTTACTTTTTGGCATATAAATATTGTTTCTTCAAAATATAAATAAGTTTCTTCTGGATAAAAAAACAACATTACATACATCCAGAGGTATCCTCAATAATACAATACAATGAATTTTTGGTTTTATCCTGAAGAGACTTATTTATATTTTGAAGAAACAATATTTTTATACCAAAAAATAACTACAATCATCACTACAAAATTTAAGAAGATATCCTAGGAAATAATTTATAATGTAATTTCATTCAAAACATCTTTAAAAAAACAACAAATGAGATAATTATCTTTTGAATAATTTTTTTTTACATTACATACATCCAGAACTATCCTCAATAATACAATGCAAAGAATTTTTGGTTTTATTCTGAAAAAACATTTATATTTTGAAGAAACATAATTTTTTGCTTCGCTGTCTTTTAAAAGTTTTATTTATGTCTTCGAGTGAGGGTGAAGATATCAAATGATGAAAGTACCTTCGTAAATAAAGCATTATTATACTGTGGAAACCATTATTTACACCAATATCCATTTCTGTAAGATTATCAACAATGTCACTAAAACTATTCAGATGTTTGCGTTAAGTCGCCACTTTCCTATATTATTAGGTGAATTAATTGTAACATAGTTACTTTTCGAACGGATCGTTTGCTTTGGAATCTCTTTTCTAAAGTATCCCATGCTTCTTTGAAACTGACACAATGCTTTATTTGTTAAACAGAGGATATGATTGGAATTACTTCCGATTTTACATTAAGATCAACTCTTTCCCAGTTTTCTTTTTTTTACTACTATAGTATTTCGCAATTTGACCAGCATGATACCCCTAGCCCTGAACATGTAACTATGTCTTGGGGTAGTATTTTCCAAGTGTGTGATTTTGTTGTTCTAAAGGTTGTAATGTACCTATGCCGCTGCATCGAATTTGCCTTTTTGTAAATAGTTCATTATGTAATTTTAAAGTATAAACTCGATACTAAAATAGGGCATAGCCACGCTAATTGTATATATTTAAATTATTTAAAACCATTCCTTTAGTTCAATACTAACAGAACACCCCGTATATATTTCATTTAATTATTACTTATATAATTACTGAGCTTTAACCAATTATCATTTTCATTTATTTGTTTATTTTTACTTTTTAATTACATTGCATTTATTAATATTAGGATTAGGTATATCTTAAAATTTCTTGTATGAAATAATCTAACCGTTCAAGATTCTTGACCACAGTCAACAAAACATTACCTTTGTAGATCAAGGGGTTTGAACTCGGTGCATAAATATTACGAATGGCCCGGACAGGTTAGATAAAACTACGTTACCTTTAACCATTAGTGGAAATTTTTACATTATATAAATCAATTTAATTACCTTATTTTAATTAAAATGTAACTTACTTATCTAAGGATTAATTTGTTTTCATAACTGCTATATTATGTATAACTTTGATTTTTATTAATTCATCTAGTTAAGCCTGTACAACTATTTTTGTTAATTACTTTTAATAGGAAACAATCCGATAAATGTTTGTTACTACTATTTCAACTGCATTAAATCGCGCATCCTGTGTTATATTAATTAAGTGTGGAATATGTTAATTAGGCAAATTAAATTAAACTACAAGAAGCTGTTTCTCCTTGAGGTTACAGATAACAATTTCATATAAAAGCTCGCATTGTAAGGTGGAACTTTAGAGCATGTTTTACCGCCGTTGCTGGTTGAACAACTCATCTAGTAATTTAATTTAATAAACCAAATATTATAAGGCATAATTCACCCCATAATCGAGCGGAGAATTACTCCTGTGTAAAGTAAACTTTAAAATTATTAAATTTGCAAATCCGTAATGTTTTGATTACTTTTCATAATTAAAATTTAAAACAAACAAAATAATCGTATTTCAATACATGCCGCGTCATTCCAGAATTTACAAGGAACGAAACGCTCTGTAAACAAAATACGACACCTAACGTAAAGACCACGAGAATATTTTATCTGCGCTTTTAGTTTTTTGAATTCAATTAATAAACCAGAAAGATCCTATTCCGTTTGGCTAAAAATGTATTTATACAGACACTCGCCGAGGTGTTGAAAAGCATTCCAGTCACCGTCCCCAAGGATTTGGAACGCTCCCTCACGCCATGCAGTGACACAACCCGTTCGATCCGTGTCACCCCGCTTCCTCTAAACAAACCTAGGTCAAATATAAATAATCTGGCACCAGACAATAAATACCTAAATTAAAATACACACGCGAAAACAGCACTTTTAAAACGACTATAACCACTAATACACCGTAATAACAAACACTTCCCATCTTGGTGGTCCTTATCCGTTAGATCGATCATATCAATTGTAAATAATAGCAGAAAAGTGCACTGACACGTCACCTACGTTCTTTACTTATAAGTGAAACGGCCGATAACTAATTTTAAAAGGTTCATATCTATAATAAAATTCAAATGTTGTAGAATTTAATTTATTATGTTCAATAAATGGTTTTTCTGTTATAAAGTCTTATTAATGAAGGTAAAATTATACAACCGATTAATAAAGGATTATATTACAAAGGTAATGTAACCACAGTTCATATAAATAGTTACAAATACAAAATAAATAAATATCAAAGTGGAACACAGCTTAAAAATAACAAGCATGCAAATATCCTGAGTTAAAATGAATTGCAAATAATTTACATTTACATTGCTTCATAATTAAAGACAAATAAAAATAACATTTTAAAAAATGTACACCTAACCCGTTAAGAAATAGAAAAGTGCACAAAACTTAAGACCTACAACTAAATTAAAAATCCAAAGTGTTAATTGAGGTAATTACAACAAGAGTCATGACGCAAATGTATATACAAAGTATACCGAATTAAAACTAGTTAACAACCTTAAACCAGTAGAGTTTATAAGCTCCAGTTCACACTGGGAAGCAGTCTTGTAAATAATTTTAACGTATACATAAATAAAGTAAGTTTCCGCAGAATCCAATATACAGTCCTGGCTCAAACTCCGACTTAATAACTAAACCTGAGGCAATCGTAACACTGGTCAAGCATCATCGATATAAGTTTTAATGTTTAAACCAGAGTACGTTACAAGGTTCGACACGATAACTGTTCATAATTTATGCCATTTTTTAAAAAGTTTGTTTAATTTATATTTTATATTTTGAAATTAATAAATATGTTATTCTTGATAAACTTTATTTATAACTTGATAAGTGTAAAAAGTAGACACGGAGTTCTTATTTGTTTATTTTAATTACATAGAAATTAATATTTTTATATCTTCTTAATTAGGAATTATTTCAATTAAAATACTGTAATTAAATTAATAATGTTTGAGGCGTTATGTAATGTAATTTGGAACACAATACAATGAATGAACCTGAATAAATTGGGTGCTTTACTTGTAATTCGTTGGAAAAATTACAAGGATAATTGTAATTTTACTAATGCTTCTCAAGTTATTTTGTCAATTCCTATTTTATAATAGGCTAAATTTATTCAATTCAGTATTTTTGCGCAACGCCCTGTTTGCTTACCATTTTATTAAATGTTGTGAAGTACGTTTAAAGAAGTATTTCAAATTTTATTTAACGGTTTCACTTAAATTTTTTGTATTTTCTAAAATATCTAAAAATCTACTTTTATGCTTTAATTAATTTAATTTTAATTTTGCAACTTTCTAAATTGTATTGCGGTGTAAAAATATTTGTAGGTTAGCTACTTTAGCTCAAATCCAAGCTACAATCTTGAATATAATATTCTTAGAGAATAATAAAATTTGTGCCTCTAAATACATCACGGGTTTTGCATATTAATTGAGAGAACATTTATTGGCAATACTCGTGCATGCCATTATCTTCGAGTGAAAGATGTTTCTTGAGTGATTCTCAAATCATCTTCTTCTTATTGAATTTCTTTTAGCGTTCTGCACTAATTTAACTTCGTAAAAGTCAGCTAGCATATTTATTCCTTTAATTGCTAGTTCGTAATTCAACCTTAAAAATTAATACATGAACTCAAAATATACATTTTTACCCCATTCTTTAATTTGGTGTGCGTAGTGTTAGGCAGAATTTTAATCTTAGTTTATTTAATTAATGACATGTATTTATTTTGGTAAGCAAAACTTCGTTTTGAAGTAAAAGACTTTTAAATCTTGTACCTACAGTAAACTCTAACAATGAAATTTTCTAAGTTATTGTTTTATTTTGTTTTGTTTATGTGTTTAAAAGGAAGTTTGCATTTTCAACCAGCGTGTCCAGTCGCCCTGCACTGATGAGCCCCACTAGGGCGAAATCATTGGTCTCCTGGTGCTGTATCACGCTGTTTGGAAATGCAAACTTTTATATTTTTTGGTTAGAAGCCTTAGAATTGTTCATATTACAGTTTCATGGCTTTTCACTTGTGCCGAATTAATTTTTAAAATTCGTGCCATTTTTAGGGGGAATCTTTTATTTATTTTATTTATTGTTTTAAGAGCCCTGTTATTCTTTTTTTCATATTCGGATATGTCAAATTTAGTTTATATAATACAAAAGGGAATAGAAAGTAAGGATAATACAATTTTGAATATCTCAGATATCTTATGCCTCAGAACACGTTATTCATTTAATGTTAGAAGAAAAACTGTAAAATTAATAATTACTTTACTTAAAAGTTTTTTAAATAGATTAATAATAATGTTGTTCAAGGTTGACATGGAATTCATATATTTTTAAGACGTGCTTAATTACGATGCAAATAAATATGTTACATGATCACATTTGGCCAGCATCCGTAACTGAAGCGAGTATTGGTCGTCTTTAAAGGTTTATTTTGAAAAACCGCCGATTAAAGGTGCTATTGGGGACAAAGTAAATGTCGCATTCAGATCGCCTTTCCGCCAACAGGGTTACGTTCTAGATCTTTCATAAATAAGGTACTTAGTTAATTATATCAAGAAGAATGTCGAATATTCTACGAACGTAATATAATATCTACTACTATAAAAATACAAATTTAATTTTAGCTGAAATTATTTTCTTTTATTCTGGTGAGGTTATTATTGATTTGCGTATTGTATTTGTCATTGCCTACGATTTTAGCTTAATTCTTGGAATACCATTTTTAAAATAATGTAAAGAATTACAGAAGATACATTTTAGAAGGTTAAATGGATGAAATAAATTGATTAATAAGAGCCTTTTCGAAAACTAGACCGGTTACTACAAATAACTAGAAACTATTGTTATAACAATTGTATCTATAGCAATTTTTATGAACCCAGTTAATCAGAACGAGTTTTGGAAAAGGCCTTTATAAAAAATGTATTTAATAGTATTTGATACCTGTAACAGGTATTAAATACTGTAATTAATAATAAAACGCTTATTTGTAGAACTGCCAAATTAAATTATTTTTGAGCTAGCAGGCTTGATAAAAACATCAATTCATACACTAGAAAGGTACTTTCTACAAGTTAATTGAATTTTTCCATTTAACCTTCTAAGATGTGGCTTCTGTAATTCTATATTCTATCTTAAAAATTCTCGAAACAAACCTATTTATAGTTTTTTATATTACTAACAAATTTCAACTAATGTACGTTACGTAAAAGTAGTTACTATTAATTAGAGTGTAATTCTAGAAAATAATGAAACTTATTAGTAAAATAAAAAATTTGAAAAAGGTTTATTTCGATATCTTTAAAAATAAAATAAAGAATTTATTAGAAAAATTTACAATGCACGTTAGTTTTGTTGGTAATTTCAATTAGGTATTTACATATTATTGAATATCTGGTTTTAAAATTTTTGTCACTGTAAAACTCGAACGAATTTAATGAAGGTCATTGATATCTATTGAAATTTAAGTAAGCGTTCACTAAAATAAACAACAGCTTGATGTAAGACTAAACGTAATTTTTATTTACCATTTTCTAACAGATATAGTAATTTGATATTGAAATATTTTATTTGCGTTACGACAGTTAAATTTTGTCCTAGGTTATTTATGACTTGTAAAACATACAATTGCCGATTACGTAAATAGTGACCTTCGAAATAGTTAATTTATAAAAATGTATTATTGATCAAAATCACAAAATACTATTTGTGTAAAATCAAATTTGCCTTGCTCTTATAATATCATATTACATTCAGCATTACTGTTGTATAAATTAACTTAATGTTTTAGTTAGCAAGGATTTAGGCTGTAACTCTGTCCGCAGAAATGCTGCTTAAACACGTCATTTACACTATGCCCGAGCGTACAAGACATTGCTTCTATCATAGATATAAGTACAGAAAGTGTTAATACAACTATCCACGACTACCCAAAATTGCTCAAAGTTTGCGCTAGGTGGGTCCCAATAATGTTAACGTTTGATCAAAAAGCTTGTCGTATTTCTGTGACTACCGATGATTTGCATGTTTTGAGTTAGAAGTAATAATTTTTTCGGAGAAATATTAACTTGTGACGAAACTTGCGTATTTTAATAGGTCCATCTTACGGTGTTTATCTTTAATGTTGTAAAAGTTGGATTGATAGTTAATTAACGTAAAGAAAGTGAGTCTCCCAACAAAATTTGGTGTTTAATTAATAAAACATGAACGATAGCAAGTAACGTTTTCGTACTTAACCAGTTAAAGAAATTAATGGTTAGTTCTTCTTCGGGCTTAATACAAATAACTTGTTGTATATACTCAATAGGATATCTTATATTGGTTGTTTGTTATTTGTTTTCAAATTTTTGGAATTTTCAAATATCGTTGTAAAACATTCTGGTCAACGAATTAAAATAAAGTTTCTAAGAAACAGTCAAAAGTTAAAATATGAGACGAGTACGATTAAAAAAATGTGTGCATTTGAGGAATAAAATTGTAATTACAACCATTAATTTCTTTAATTTTATTAATGACGAAAACATTACCTGCTACTACTCATATTTTATTAATTAACACTAAATTTTGTTGGGAGACTTACTTTCTTTATATTGTTTGGGTACATTATTTTACACCAAAATCAAAAATCCGTAGCAAATAATGGCTTAGTTTTTATAGATTTTCTGCCACGAGTATAAACCCTAAACGCTGAAAATTACAGCAACTTATTAAAAAATTAAGTACATGAAGCTATTCGCAAAACCAGACTCGGAAAACTTTCCAAGTCAGTGATATTGTTACAAGTCAACGCAAAACTGCATACTGCTAATTTGATGGCCATAACATTAACCAGAAAAGGCTGTGAGATCAAGTCACACCTACCATACAGTTCTGTTTCAGCACCAAGTAATTGGCATTTACTTGGACCCTTGAAGCAATTCCTCAGTGGACGCAAATTCTCAAGTGACCAAAAACTAAAGTACAATGTCCACCAGTGACTACGAGGTGAGGGCAAATATTTCTATAGTACGGGTATAGAAGTTTTGCCATTACGATGGAAAAAATGCATTTCGAGTAAGGGAGAATACCCTACACCGACTCAAATAAAGAAACCCAGGGCGTACTTTTAGAACGTCATCTACCGCCGTCATCTGTAAACCGTTATAATGCTGCACAATAAAGGTTCACTAATTTTAAGAACTACTTCATTATTCGCTAATTTCCTTTCCTTTGTTTGTGTTGTTTATCAAGTTTCTTATATGTACCTAATTCACGATATACATACACATATATTAGATAAAACGAGTGAAACGAGCCTGAATTAGATTAATTTAATAAAATTTTATGAATTTCTATGTCATATACCTATTACAAAAATATTTATATCAATTTGCTTTTAGTATTAAACTTTTTATAACACATTAGAGGTGCGATTTTTTTAAATTAATGTAAATAGTTTGCAACTACTGGAAAGGCATTTGTATTTATTTTTTATTAGGGATGAATTCGCAATACTGTACGGAAGTATTTATATCTACTGAAATGTAATTTTTAAGAAACAGAATCGTTTACAAAAATTCTGTATTATATTATTTACATTAAATCAGTTATGTTATAATTAATAATAATACCTAACCTTAAGAGGTACAGTATACCTTTGAATGTGACAAAATAAATGGTATATTGTTCAGTGGTCGTTTTTTCTTTAGTAAATTGACCGACTATTCACTTTTTTCTCTGGATAACCTGAAGCCATTTCTGTATATCCTCTTCAATGTTGGAAGAACAAAACACTGACACTTTTGGATCAGAGGGATATTTGCCTTTATATCAAGTGTTAATTAAACATACGGCAAAAGTTCAAATGGTTATTGCGTGGACTATTCTAAGAATATTTTGTCCTTTGATGATTTTTGAAAAGCCTCTTTGTTTCGAAGATACAGGGCGAGAAAGATTTTTAACAATAACTACATTTTATTGCCAAGAAAAGTTCCTTAATCTATAATAACTGTTGAATGCAAGAATTCAATCGTTTCCTCATTGACTGCCGAACTCTTTCAAAAACACCAGGGCCGTTTCTTATTGAATTACATGCCATGTGGTTGCTCGCGAGTTTTTAACAGCAACATACGGAGATCGCTGGATTGGTCGAGGTGGACCTCACTTATAGCCTACTCGATCCCCGGACTTAAACCCTCTGGATTATTTCCTATGGAGCTGCCTAAATTCATTATTCCAGTGAAATATTTAAGAAATCGGATAATTGCTGGGTGTAATTGAATAACTAATGACCCTGGTGTTTTCGAAAGGGTTCGGCAGTCAATGAGGCAACGATTAGATTCTTGCATCCTAGCTGGAGGTAGTCATTTTCAACAGTTATTGTAGATTAAGAAACTTTACATGTAATTTTTGGTAATAAAATGTTGTTATTGTCAAAAATCTTTCTCGTCCTGTATCTTCGAAACAAAGGGGCTTTTCAAAAATCATCAAAGGACAACATATTCTTAGAATAGTCCAGGAAATAACCCCTTAAATTTTTTCCGTATGTTTAATTAACACCCTGTGTAAAGGTACACAGTATCAGCATATTCTAAAATTTTAACATATTTAATAAAATTCTAAAAGTAGGTGAATACATTTTTTTTTCTTTATGTACATAATTATATATTCTTTTTTATTCTACATGATGTATCCTTAATAGCGGATAATATTTACACCACGCCATTATACATCAAAAACTGAACAAAAAACTTTAATAGTAATTTGTTGTTAACTCCTCCTGTGAAAAGGTATTGGCATTCCTAATTGTAAGTTATTTTCTGATTTACTTATTACTTATAATACTATTAAACAACAAGATACAGAATGAACAAATAATTTATAGTTTTGATTTTATAACACTGGTTTAGTTATAATAAGCTTTTTAAATTCTTAAAATTGTGTGGTGATCGTGCTTTGTAGAAATATTACAATACTGTACAGTACGCAAGTTGTTATAGATACGTATGTTATCATCTTATCACTAAATTACAAGTAGGTGTAGGTATACTTGAGATTAGTGGTATTATTACTGCTTCAAAACGTCATCGTGTTTGATAATCCTTAGGTTCATTATGGTACTACCCTGTTCTTAGTTAGTTTGCTTATTACCACTTCTTTCTTTATTTTGGTTTAAATTTATTATTCTTGTGTTTTGCGTTTCTTTGTTATATGGTTTGGTAAATTTTCATTATGAAGTACAGTTTTGTTGAATATACAGATATACATCCGATCCTTGGGAAAACTCGTGGTAATTCATTTGCATCTGCAGCTTTATATGCAGATCGTTATCTCCAAAGACATCACCCAAATACTAATGTAATTCGAAGACTAGATCAGCGGTTGCGAGAAACTGGAAGAGCTACTCCCATTCCATTAATTGACCGAGGACGTCCACGTCAGGTATTATTGCCACACATTGAAGAAGTTATCTTGAATGCAGTCGAAAACGAGCCTGGCCAAAGCATCCATTCCATTTCACAAACGTTTGGTGTTTGCCACAGAACCGTTCATAGCGTATTGCAAGAAAATGGTTTGTACCCATATCACTACTAAAGAGTCCAAGGATTGATTCCAAAAGATTATCAACAAAGGGTAAAGTCCTGCAGATGGTTACTTCAACAAAAGGCAATCAATCCTGGTTTCACCTGACATGTTCTGTGGACTGACGAAGCAACATTTACTCGCAATGGTATGTTTAACATACATAACATACACGAAAATCCCCATGTTTATCAAACCAATCATCAAGTACGATTTTGTGTCAATTTATGGGCTGGAAGTATCGGCGACAAGCTTATAGGACCACAAATTCTGTCTCATCGCCTGAATGCAAACAACTTTTTAAATTTGTTGGAAAATGATTTACCAAACCTCTTAGAAGACTTATCATTAGGGGTATGGATGAATATGTGGTTTCAAATGGATGGCGCACCGACTCATTGGAGCATTGAAACACGGCAATGGTTGAATCGCGAATTCCCAGATCGACGGATTGGTCGCCGTGGTCCAATGACTTGGCCTCCCAAAAGCCGCGATTTGAGCTGATTAGATTTTTTCTTGTGGGGCACTTTAGAAACATTAGTTTATCAAGAAGAGATTGCAAATGAGGAACAACTTGTACAACGAATAAATGACGCGGTTGCTAGAATAAAAAAAATAATATGCTCCAAAACATGGCAGAAAGTATAATACGTAGATGCAGAAAATGTGTAGTAGTTTGAAGCTGCCATTTTGAACAATTAATATAAAAACTTTAAAATGTTTACTCACAGTTTCTTCTACCACTTGTGAATTCCTTACCAAAATTTCTATTCTTTAATTTACCTTGAATGCTAAAGATTGTTTTATAATTATTTACCGCACAGTTTAACACATTGGTACTTATAATTTTATGATACATAAAACTAAGCGTATTAAATTAAATAAAGTGTTCAACGATTCTATACTTTTATTTTACAGCCTATAACCCAAACAGTAATTATATTGCTGTAGAAATCAAAGGTGGCTAAAATGCAGCAGAACATTACACCTACCGTTAGCACACAGGGTTGTCAATTTTAAAAAACTTAAATTAACAATTTCTTAAAAACCATGCATATGCGGCTAAAACAGTCCTATAATATTTTACTCAGTTTTTGATGTAGAATCGTGTGGTGTAAATATTATCTACTATTAAGGATACACCCGGTATATATTATAATCTTTAAGCCAACCCAATTATTATTAGAAACAATTTATTTGAATTCTGACATGTTTCAAAACAAAAGATCATTTTCAAAGATAATTAACTATTAATGTGAAAATTAAAATTTGAATGTCAATTAAAAAAATAATAGTTAATTATCTTTGAAAATGATCTTTTATCGATAAGATTGAAACAAGTCAGAATTGTTTCTAATAATAATTGGGTTGGCTTAAAGATTATAATTTATAGAAAATTTTAATTTACCCAATTTTGAAGATGGGTGAATTACACATTTTTAATTATATACTCACCTAGATAATTTCTAAAAATGATTAATTAAATATACCTAACCAATCTATTTATTATAAAATATTTTTGAAAATATTTGTATGTGGAAAAATTAGTTGAATACTTATTTAAATAATAAGCTTTTCTAATTACTAAATGTTATAGAGTATCGCAAAACTCACTTCTTAGGTTATAAGAGTACCTGAATAGTTTAATAAATTTGTTTGTAGAAATTAGATAATGGGTAATTTATGGAAATACTTAATTTCTAAATATGTCTATTAAGGATAATTATAATTTAATCGTTCAAAAAAAGTTTAAAGATATTTCTAAATATTTTTTATTAAGGTCCTAGGATAAACTTTTTAGTTTATGAACTTGTATATAATTACATTTAGTTAAGTAGATATCCACTTTACTATAAAATTGAACTACACTTTAAATAATTTCCAAAGTAATTTAACTTAACGTAAACGTTGTTACTTCACTTATGATAAACGAACTTGACGGATTAAATGTCCGCGGTACGTGACGTCACATTGAATATACGAACGTGCGCCTTGACTTCTATACAAGTCAGTTTTGGAATACGTCAAAAAACAATATTTTTGTTGAATTTGAACTAGTCGCTTTCCTTTAAAAAAATATATACCATGTCAACCTTGAACCACCCTCGTATTTTACACTTACAATGAAACGGTTTGGATTTTTAAATCTCATTATAGAAAAAATATAATCATTAAAGGTTTCTCTATTAGCTTTTAAATACAGTTACAATGAGTATATTGGAAATGTTATAATCTATACTTACTGGCAAAAGCATGGAAATATTGACATGCCTATCTAAAAATTAATTAACTGAAACAGGGAAGCTATGGATAATTATTCTTTGATTGACTATCTTAAACAGACATATTTTTGGAAATAGCATCAATCTTATTATAACTCCCCCATGCGGAACTGAGATGCTCCAGGGGTGATTGAGATCATTTTTCAGTCAAAGGGACAGAATACTCTAATAAAAATTTTAATTCTTGAATATTAATTAGATTCATAAATTAGTTACTTTCCTAAATATTTTAAATTTGTTAATTTATGATAACAGATAATGTTATGCATGCAATTATAATAATTTTGGTAATTAAAACTTACATAATTATCTCAATTTTAATATTATGTTACTTGAAGTTTAACCTCTAACTCGGGTGACAGCTTGAGTTGCTGTGCCTTTGGCGATATCCCATTGTGTCTTACAAAAAGAGGCAAAATATTGATGTTTTGTCAAAACTTGACACGATCCGTTCCTGAAAGTCGTATTTTACACAAATAAATTTCTATTATAAGTTTTTACAACAGCTGTTTTGAATTAATTTGATAATTCAATCAATTTATAATATAGTGAAATGTATCCTTTGCTCAATCTTAAAATTGCATTACAATCACGTCTAATATTTAATAATACTAATAGCAAGTTTATTCCAACAGCTTAAAGCCAATTACAGGAATAGTATACACAACATATAGAACAATAATTAAGTTTTAAATAATCAAAATTAAAATTAAAATTATGAAGAGCAACGAATGTAAAGCAGTAAAAACATCAAAACATATTAAAACTATACAATTAACAATAAATAATAAATAATAAATGCAAAAATCACAAACTACATTATAATAAAACCAGATTATAAGTCATACAATTAATGGTTAAAATAAATGTATAAATGGAAGTCTAAATATAAACTAAATAACCATGAAAGATGAGTAAAAAAATATTAGCCAGTTAACCAATTTAGAATATTTTAACGAAACTTGCTAATTGTTTTACAATGTTTATTTATATTCTCTAAAACTCTACAAGTAACTATGTACACTAATTTAGTTTAAATATTTAATTATTATTTATTTAACAATCCATCAGCAGGAAACATTTATTTATAATTCTATTTATGTATATTTATATTTATATCAGTAATGCACAGTATAAGATTCTAACAAAAACTACCCTAGAAAAATTTAATATGCTAATATCTAGAAACAATAGGAATAGAATACTCCAGAATATTACTTATAATAATGATGCAATGCTATGACTCATTGCTGACCTAATTGAATTGACAGACATAAATT
>JAHWXV010236803.1:0-13559 GCA_024586415.1 Phrixothrix hirtus | reverse complement strand
TTAATTAATTTTTTTTTTATTTTAAATTTAAAAATTTAAACATGTTCTTAAATTTTGTCTATTTATCTATTTTGTATTATATCCCACTTATTTTCGGAATAATGTCAATAATTACAACAATTAAAAAAAACGTATTTATTCTAAAAATAATCATAAAAATTCTCGAATAGAGAATTTGTGCTGTAACTTAATCCTTTTCGGACTTCAAAACAAATTAAAAATTAAAATTTTAAATTATTTTAATATTTCGCTACGTAGCAAAATAAAATCCAGGGTTGTTTACTCTAACTGTTTACTTAAACCCTCAATATAGATTATTACCTAAACAAACCATAAATCATCCCTCTTGCACAAAGTTATTTACTTAACATAATATGGGTCAGTAAGATGAGAATGATTTCAATACAATGTTGCCAGAGTGCAAAATCTTTAATTTGAAATATCTGGCTAAAGATTGGCGATAGCGAAAAAAGTTATACCACATTTTCTGCTCTATTTTCGATTTTCTACTAAACGTTATAAGAACGTACACTATTTTCTTTACACCCTGTATATATAAATGTTTGTAAATCCAGTAGCTTGCCTAATTAGAATTAGACAAAACTACAAATAATGTATTTAGTTAAAATAAGTTAATTGTATATATCAAATAAGATGTCACCATTTTAAATATTAATATGTTGCAAATTTCAAGTACAGAAATTATCGTAAAGCGAAAGAATGAAATAGCAAATAAGTTACGCTAGTGGAATAAAGATACCGCGTACTAAATTAGTTTGTAAAGAGCAACGCAAGAACGCTTAGGATATACTTTGCCTTCAACCGCGAAGCGGGGCACCTCAATTGCCAAGCCGGCGTACTCCAAGTCGGACCGCGATGCCGTAAACATCGAGAGGCACTCTCATGGTGGGGCTCGCCTAATGAATCAACCTTTGATTTAAAATATATAACCGGGCCGAAAAACCTAGTTTTCGCTCGGAAGTTGTTCAACCTGTCCGCTATCGTCTACGAAGCTTTGTTGCTTGTGCATCGTCGCCGAAGGCTAGTCATGATCTTTCAGTTAAACAGTTGCTTGGGCAATAAGGTAACTGAACTATCCTGAAAATCACCGTAATACATTGTGCGAGGCCCGTCTACATTTCGGTGCCGCAGTTGCACGTACGACTCGGCGAAGGAATCCGATAGACCTGCATAAAGGACTCGTAAACATCGCCTTTTGTTTCTCGTGCCATAAGAGCTGGCGTTACGAATTATTATACAGACAGCAAGAGGTGTATGTGACAGGAGCACATAAAATCCTTTAGGTCGATTACTAAATCGTTTGTGTATCGATGTGAGAAACATTGATATGAGATCCGTTATTAGACAACTTCCAAGAGCATTCTAGCATTTTGTTAAAGGCCGTAGAAATTAATTACCGTTGGTTCAAAGCCTTCCCATGAGAAGTGCGTGAGTTTTAAAATTTGTGTAAAAAAATAAAACTTCAAAGCACTGGGATATAATATAGAATTATGCAATGAAGCATTTTACATAAAATCTCTTAGATCAAAGATACCGCCAAGCGAAGCACTATTTGCCGACCATAAAAAGCAACCGGGGCTTAAGCTATAAAATTCAAAGGAAAAAAAACAAGATTTGAACAGAAATTTAACGTTTGTTATTTCAAACATGAAACCAAAAGGTTTGAAATCTGGAATCAACCATTGAATAGAAAATACAGGAGTGGGATGTCCGAATGTTAATACAAGATCTGAGGACGCTATTTCATCTCATCTTATCGCTTCTTGTGCCAGTGAATTAATCAAACGAAGCCAAGTTATAAGGTTCGTTTAAATTAGGAAATGTAAATGATCTTACTTTGTGTCACGTATGTATGCATCGTGGCATCTTTAAGTTCTAAGTTTACATATCAACGCAAATTAAATTTTCCTAAGGTTACAGGAAAATAATAGTCAATGGTCATAGGCGCAATCTTAAAAGAAGACCGCAAGTTTGAATTGGATAATTTAAAAGGGACGTAAACCTTTTTAAAGATAGCTGACCTGGAATTTGAATAGACAGAAGGAAGTCTAATAATTTAATATCGAAGAAAATACTAACGAAAATTAATCCGTAGGTGTATTTATAATTTTTTTTTAAAAACGAACATTGAGCAAAGGCAAAGTGCTCGTTAGTTAATTAAAATTTTTAAAATAGAATTATGTCTTAATTTGAATAAATAATTTTTAAAGAACAAGAAGTTCTTTCCCTAATGCACGTAAATAAATTACAGTAAATTCTTGTTTACTAGCTGTCATTAGCTTTCAAAGGGAAACGACCGAAGGGTTTATAAACATTGCATTTTGTTTAGGATTTGTGTATTTTAATATTTAAATGTCAATATTGTTGATTTATTATTTTATTTAATTTGAATTTTCAATAAATATACAGATCATAAAACTCTGTTCTTACTTGGCAGAACATAAATAAGTTGTTAATTAAATTTATTTGGTCAGATCGCTAGGGTGACTAACGTAAACATTTGTCTAGATAGTGTCTGCAAATTCTCAGCAGGTAAAAAGAAAGGACTGTAAGTATTAGAATCCGTTATGTGGAAGGGTTTTTAATCTTGAATTGGTTGATAAAGATCAATACAGTTCAAACTAGTTTGTCTACTTCATTCTAAAGCCAATCATAGATTACGTAACTAAAGTACGTAATCAAACAATTTATTACAATTGTTTATAGCTGCCAAACGAAACACAACAAGCTATAGTAACTAAATAGGAAAACCTTAGCTTACTTTTAGTTTCGTTATATGCATTGCATTGTTTATAAGTATTATAAATTTTAAATGAAACAAAGTCAACTGTATATTGTGTTATAAAAGATTATAAACAAACTGGCAATGTCATTGTATTGAATAACACTCGATGATCGATGCTTACGATGAAAATGTTAAAAATCGGTTAAAACTAACAATTCACAGCTGTTTCTATAAAAATGAAAAAATTAAAACAAATTTTAAATGAAATAACTAATCCAGGCGTACCACAAGTGAGTCGTTCAACATTATAAACTATTGAAATAAATTAATTTCAAGTAATCCAATTATCTAATATGTTATTTTATACAGGCAACTTAAATATTAATATTTCAAGCATTTTAAAATGATAAAAAAGTAGCATATAAAATGATGCATCGAGTAAATTGCACAACTAACTTATGTATATGTGATTTATAGATATATAAATAAATAAATAAATATATATATATATATTCATCCAGCAGACTAGAAGTCTAAAAAGGACATAGGTAACATAGCAAACATAATAGAATTATAATGTAAGTATAAAACAGAATAAATAGGAGTATATAAAACAAATAGCGTATCAATATAAGATACAAAAATATAAAATTAGATATGTATGAAACGAACACGAAAGAATATGTTGACGGAACGCAGTGATATAATTAGAATGAGATGAAAGTATTTAAGCACATTGAAACAATATAGAACTGACAGTCGATCTTGATGAAATTTGGGTTAACAATGGCATTGAAAGTAGAAGACGGACCTTAGCTCAATGACTATCTACTTGTTTGAAAAATCCTTCAGAAAAGAGAAGACGGTTAATAAGTTTCCATATAGGAAGTGAATTTGGTTTTTTTTACAACGCCGTATAACAGATTATCATGAAAAAATGCATTAACTGTATTTGAGAATGGTTTAGAAAGATACTACAAAAGTTCCCAGAGAATGCTACCAGTGTAATTGATATGTCACTTATCATAACCGTAAATTAAAGACAATTCCTTCATCTTTGTCAAAGACAAAATTATGCAGGATTGGTTAAAATTGGAAAATATTGAATTTGACGAAAAATAGTGCAATTTAATTCATTAACATAAAGAAGAGTATAATTTTTGTTACGGATGAGATGGCTACAATAATTGTATTCAGATTACTTCCATATCATTGTGAATTAAATCCAATCTAACTAATTAAAAAGGTAGTTTTTATTAAAAAATTATTTTATTATGCAAAGCATTTCTTAATGTAAAACTGGCTTTCAATTTTACGCCTCCGAATTAAAAAAACAGACTAGAACAAAATTTGGATTAAAAATCAAATTTCTTAAGCCTTAATATTTAAAAAAGTATTCTAATTTAGAGTTTATATATCTTCAAAATGTTTTCAAAATAAATACACATGAAGACTCAAAGTATATGCACAAATTTTCAAACACGATATAAATTATGCTCATTAAATTTTAACTCCTGTCCACAGAAATAAAAATCACAAGAGTATCTTTTTTACATATCAGGGCTTAGTTCGATTTTATATAATTCCTATTGCCATAAGCAATAAATATGCTGAAGTAGCCTGACCTCTCCTCCACACTTTTTCCGCCTAATGCTAATGGATATCTATAAAATAAGTGGAAATGTAGATATTCATTCCTAATATAAGAATACCGTATTTTATTCGAATAATATAATTTGATTATAACATCGTTGTATAGAAATTGGAATCCCTCGTCTTTCATTAAAATTTGGTTCTTGTTAAATTAAATTAAATAATCGAATTTCTCGCAGAATTTAAACTTCATTTATTTTGATAAGATCATTGTTTTCTTATTCGTTTAGTTTAATTGGTCCGCGGAATTAATAATTATTTGACGTAGCCTTGTTATACGTTAATTATATACTTGAGTCAATAAGGAAAGTGAACTTTATTCTTTGCGTTAATTCAATCCTTTATTATATTATCTAATCAAAAATCAAATTAATCTAATATTTTTGGTAATTGTAGCGATCCTCTATTATTTCCCAGTATATTGCACTGCTGTAAAGGTACGTGATTAAATTACATAGGTACTAGAGTAAAAACGGAATCGCTATATTTGTTTCTCCTGTTTATTTCGAATATTGTAGTAGTAGGTGTAAAAGTATGAAATTTGAACTAATTAGGTTACTGTTAAATTGAAAAATTGCATCATAACAAAACTCGCAAATTATTTATTTCAATTTGCTAATTTATTTGTAGTTTATATCTAATTATATAATTTTACACGTATACATTTATTTATATTTTCTTTAAAGTACAAATTACCTTTCTACGTCTTTACACGCCAATGTTAAATTTAGTACTAACTAACTAAGATGTGATTCATCTATTTATATATAAACTATAACTTTGAGAATATTTCATGGAAGTTGAGAAAGTGTCATCCATTTAAACTCTTAATTAGATAACACAGAAATCTCTACTGGCTGATTAATAACAAGTGCCATTTCTAATTTTGCTTCAGTATGTATAAAAAGTTAATTGAGCCAAAAGGATCTTTAACTTTTGAGCATTCCCATTTTTGGGCCTTTTATGCACTAGCATCATTGATGCTAATCTCACTTGTTTATTATGCTGCTGTTAGGACGAAACATTAATTTGAACCTAGTAGTTACGTAGCAATTTAGAGGATATTTGATTGCACATAAATTCATTTTACAGTGTATCTTGAAATTATCACAGGTTTTAGTTTTTTTATCGTTTGTATTTGGTTACTTAGATGTTTCCTTAATTAAGCTTCCTCTCGTTAGGTACCGATTGTGAAAATAGTGTGTACCAGCACAACCATTTACTCAATTGTTTGATTTCGAATTTTCGTACTCTTCTCGAGAATATAACGTGACACAGACGTTTTGCGGCCCTAAGAGTGCAGATGGTATTATTTTCTGAACACGCGATGTTGCGTCGGCAAGCATACAGCGGAGAACTGGGGTCCAAAGGTACCTGTTAAGATATCTAAGCTATGTTCAAGAACGTCGTGGAGTCGGCAGAGAGAAAAAGTGGTATTTAGAGGACGCCCCTTCGTTAGAATCGTTAGGCTTATAGGAGGGGGGGGGGAGAATGAAGCCTCCAACTTCCTTAAGCCGTAAGGCAAAAAACTGTGAAGTACTTACTAGATGGTTGGTGACCAGTACGCCACTGGGTGTATGCTTCGATCAGGTCAATCTCACAGTTTGTTACACTTACTTTAACTTATTCCTAGTAAATCTCTGAAAGAAAAATTGGTTACTTATACACTAAGAAATAATAAGAATTGAATTCGGTATGTGAATATAATAAAATACTTTGTAATACAAGAGGTACAATTCGTTAAACGTAAATTCAGTGATTTAGATGTATACGTACGCATTGGTAAAATCAAAACATAATTTCAATTATGACTAAATAAGGGACCCCTGGGTTTCTTATGTTTACACTTACTCTAAATTGAACAATAAACTCAGCCTCTACATGATGACCTTTGATTAACTTAATAATTAAACTTAATAACACTCGGTACACTATTTACAAAAATTATATCAAATGTCTATGTTCAACTTGACCGATATACCAGTCCCAGCGGAGTTTATGAAAGTAGGTCGTTGTCGAATCCCAAAGATAGACTTCGAGGATTATTTGATGATAAAGTCAAAGTAGGACGTAACTTGCATTAGCTCACAAAAGAAGTAGGAAACAGTGCCACAGTTCTATATTATTTTGTACCTTGTACTACACAGTTCGATCCGAAACCTTTGTACCGGAAAACGAACATAGAAAAGCGATAGTAGACCCAATTGAAATCCGCCAGTAGCCGTCAATATGCCGAATTTTCCAAAAATTCGAACACTCACGAAACTTAAACTTGGGTAACTCTTTTGTTTTGAAATTTACATTGAAGTAGGACACCGCCCCTGTAGAGTGCGCAGATACACTAACAAGGAAGCGCTATTTATTCTCTTAAGCTCTAGCTTTCACTAACTATTCGAAAGCATTCCTTTCAAAACGCGGGCAAAGCGGGAATTGTTGGCAACTATTTTTAGAAATGTCGGCGTCTCGAAAGTTGTGCATGTCTACACGTGTGCTAACGTAATGATGTTTTAAAATACTTGTATTCTATGAAAGTTTCAATTAATTTTTGTTGTAACACAAGAAAGAATTTAAACCGTTATTTTGACTTGAATTAATCATAGTTTTAAATGTTTAATTTTATGTTACTATTATTATTATAACAGCGCCGAGGTATTTTCAAATATGTTCGCAATTATCAGTATACATTCTGATACACAAGGTGTCTCTGAATAATTTATTATTATGCTTGTTCAAAATTTGAGACGCGCTTATAAGAAGTCAAACTCTACACAGTGTCCCATCTTAGCAGGGGTAATATAAGCATCTCGTAAATATAGTAGTGCTCATTAAATCTGACAAACATATTCTATCCGGATGATCTAAATTGTCGTAATATTTATTTATCAATCCGAACCATAGCGGCTCCTTTGATCTACTTAGGACTGATATTTTTTCCTCTTTGAGTTAGGCAGACCTATAGTAAAAATGAGAAGTGTACGACCACCCTGAGGTTCAAATTGGTTTGCAAGCATTCGTCCGCACTGAAAGTTTATCGATTATTAACACGCTTCCCTTTTGAAATATGCGGAACTACTAAAATACGTTGTTGTATTTACAATCATTCTTAATAGAAATATAACAAGCGCCACTTTAAATATACCTGTTATAAGAAGGATACTCCTTCTAATGCTTTTGTCTACTTATTGTGAATCAAGCGAATCTAGTTTCCAATTGAGCATGCACTTCTCATTCTTAACTATACATGTTTTACTGATAATTTAAATCTCAATATACTACATTTTGAAATATTCGTTTAATGTTATACTCATATCAATAATAAAGAATTAACTTTTAATCCCCAAATAACTAAATATTTAAAGTTGGCACACCGAAATTGACCGCCTATAATTATAAAATGGCTCGCATAAAAAGTTTCCTGATTATCAAGTTATGTAAGCTGCATTGAGCTCAAGAGTGTATTTTAAGCCCTATTTACTTGGATTATACAACCCTCGTATGTACCTTATATATATATATATATATATATATATATACGACTTAAGTTATTTAGCATTGTAAGCAATATTCGAGTATATATTTCCTATGCAGTGACGTAATATAAATGCAAACCTTCTTATGCAATTAGCGTTGGCACTGTAATGAGTTTCTGAAAGAGTAAAATTAGCCTTCCTGTTTTGTCTAATTAGTTTATTTTAAATATGAAGGAATTTTACAAATCGCTTTCAAAAACTTTATTTATTCCATTATTTAGAACCGCAGCATTTTACTTTGATTTACTTTGAATTTTTACTTTTTTTTACTTTTGAATATCCTGTATATATTTTTACATCGATCCCATCCTCAAACCTGTTTATTCTTGTATAACTAGATTTATTTTTAATTGCATTTTTATCTTGGTTATATAACAACGTAAAGAACGATAGTCAGCTATTATTTTGTAAACATTAGATTATAATTTCACGAACTTGACCTTTCTGTCACAAAAATAAACAAGTGTCCGACTGTGATATCGCTTATCAAATTGTACATATTTTTAATACGTCACGAATAGGAAACTTTTATAATTTAAAACCGCTACAATTAGTTCTAATTAATATTCAAAATGTTAAATTATTTCTACTTCCCTATTGATTTTTGTAATAAGCTGTAAAATTTATATTTTAGAATTAGCTTGTTCCAAGACTTGTAAACGTATTTTTGTTTATATTAATCAAACCAGAAGAATTATATAATTGTTTTTTATTCAAATTTACCGTTAGTAATTACTAGACAAACTGATATAATTATTTAATTCAAAATGTTTATTTATTTAGTATTTTTGGCGGAAATGTCAATAAGTACCTGTGTTCTGCTGCCAAATTAGATTACGAAGACATATAAATTACGGGATTGCTAGCCATGATTTCCAGAGTACTTTCAAAGTTTATTTGAATAGTTACTCGTCCGAGGAATAAAATATTTGTACTTATAAACAAAATAATCCGTTTATAAAATACAAATTACCGTAGCGAGATTCTGTATCAAGAGGGCGCATTTTGTCTTCAAATGATTAAGAAAAATTGCGTTGCACACAGAATTTGTGTTTATTTTAATACCTAGATAATTAAAAAAATGTAATGCCTTGGTTTTCTTAAGTTGGAATTGTATTAATTCTCGAAAATTGTAGTAAAAGATAGGAATTTTGTTTTACATACCAATTTGATTATAAATAAACAGTGTAAATATGCGGATGAAAGTAATTTTACCCCGTCTCTCTACCTTATAATTGTGAGAAAAGACACTTGCTTTCTGTCTCCGTCACCCAATATGGTAAACGCATAGTTTGTCTCGTCACACAAAATATAACCCAATTAAACACTACAAAACTTGTAAACAAATCACTAGCCATTATACTCATTAACTACGTCGGCGCATATAAAATTAAAGAAGAAATCACAAATAAATAAGAATTCATACGTTTTTTAAATATCAGTACTTGTCGCCTGTACTGTAGGATAGCAGACAGTTAAATCAGGCTAATTATTAGGTTTGTCAGCACATCTGTGATGTACTCATCGTAAGCAGAAGTTTTCCTTCGATAGAAACTCTCTATGACCTTTAAATATCAACTGGAAAAGTTTTTTAAAAGTAATTATCTTGAATTTTGAACAATAATTACTGGAACAGCTTAAAACGTTTTCGTGAAAATGTATTTTAACAATAAGGTTCAGCTAAAATCAAGAACTTCCGACAGTAAATTATGTACAATAATTAAGAAATTTTAGAATTCAAATAAAATTAAAACTACATATTAAAATTGAGACTGTCTTTTGGCTCAAATGTCGAAGTTGTAAATATCCGGGATTATGCGAAATAAAAATTGCGAATTCAATTTAACTCGAATGCTTTTAAGAATTTTCATTTCAAGCAAAAATGTTCGCGAAACGTGACAAGTCCTGGAATGCAATTACTAGGATGTAGTTAATATCATTTAAATATTAAGAAGACTTATTTTAGAAAATGTATTCTTAGACTGAGTTTCGATCTCAGGACATCTAGCTTGCTGGATAAGTGCTCTATCACAGAACCATCCAGGAATTCCAGACCAGTCAATTAAAAAATCATTTTAATTGTAATGAATATCATTTTTTGGTATTTATAGACACTAATTGGACAGCGAGTCTGCAAAATCGCAAAGTTTGACATGAGTAAAGTATACACCATTATATTTAATATACATATTTAAGGGCATATCAGGCATATCAGCCGAAAGTATATCATAAAGTGGTGAATTCCTAGTAGAATGTAACTACCGGGATGTAGTTAGTATCATGTAAATATTAAAAAGACATACAATTTTTTAAAAAAATTATTTCTGTACTAAAGTTCGATCCCAGGGCCTCTAATATTCTGCTCACTTTATGATGTACTTTGGGTTAACATGTCATAACATCTTAAATATTAAAACATGACGGATATTCTAATGGTGATGTAAAACTTTGCGATTTTGCGGTTGGCCATCTATAAATATTAAAAATTGATACTAATGACATTTAGGATACAATAATCGACTGGCCTTCGAATTCCTTAATATTTCAGTAGTAAAACATTAGCCCGGCAAGCTATAGGCCCTGAAAACGTACCCCAGTCGAAGAATGATCTTTTCTACAATAATATGGCTTCCCAATATTAACTGAATTAAAGGTAATTCTCCACATTAAACGCGTATAACAAACATTTGATTTAGTGTTGCTCGTATTTTTATTGCATCTTCACACTGAAGTTCTGCGTGAAAAGGCGCACATATATATATGGACACTTAATCTACAACAAAAATGTATATCGTTTGGTAAGAGTGAAATCAATTTCTAAGAAACTTTATTAACAATTTTTAAAACGTTAATTATAATTTTATTGAAATTAATCCATGAAAAATATAAAATTATAATTTCG
The DNA here is from genome assembly GCA_024586415.1 of Phrixothrix hirtus. Classification (NCBI taxonomy): domain Eukaryota; kingdom Metazoa; phylum Arthropoda; class Insecta; order Coleoptera; family Phengodidae; genus Phrixothrix; species Phrixothrix hirtus. Next base: position 2,728 of record JAHWXV010236803.1, on the reverse strand, counting down.
AAAATAAATAAAAAACAGACAAACATCCTAACGTAGAATAGAACCTAAGAACCCATGTTGGAATACTTTCACTCTATATACTGGGCTATTACAATTGGTGTAAATAAATGTGATTTGTTGGTAAATCCATTAATTGTATAATGCATATTTTAAACAAAATATTTATTTCTGCTCGTTAATATTAAGTGAGTCATTTTCACACCGACTGCAGTGGCTGGAAATTTCGTTCTAGAGATCAAAATTGACTACTATCATTTGTTACAAATTCACGCATTACAAAGTACCTTGCCATAATGTATTTCTATATAAAATCAACATTACCTTAAAATATTATTGAATTGTAAATGCGTAATTCGTATATTGCGCGCTGTTCACTAAATAGAATTCTATTTCAATTTATTTCAAACCTTCGTGGAAAAAACATTATATGCAAGCGTGCTTGAACATTTTTACACTCGCTCAATGTAACGCCATCTCATTCGTAAAGAAACAATCTCTCAGTTGAAGTGTAATTTCTTCTACTTGTCGCATAATATACTATTTTGTTTTCCTTAATGGATCTTATAATATTAAAAACGCAATACCACCAATGATTTTGAATATTCTTACTTCCCCAGCACAGAAATAATATGAACATCGATTTTCGATCATAAATCCGCTTCCTTTTTAGTAATAATTTATTGTGGGTGAGAATAAGATTACCTTCTCCCGCCGCTGTATTGAACTTTTATTGATTGAGCGTGCATTGTTTAATCAAGTACAACTTTGATCAACTTATTTATTAAGGAAGTTAATTATTTAAATTTACGAATGTCATTTTATATTGCATTTATTCCTTCCTTTAAAAACAAGCACCAGTATACGTCCAATCTTAAACATAAAGGGTAGGTAGACCTTTCTTTATTTATATTCTTTTCTAAAATATAGTTTTTTAAATACTTGAAATTCGTTCATAGTTTTAATAAAATGTATAGGGAATTTTTATTGTATTAACAAGTAATAAATATGTACTACTTACACAGGGTTAAATTAAAATTTAACACGTTATTGTGGAGGCCTAACCACGTCCATTAATAACAAAGTAACATAAAATAGGGCGTGTTTTAGAAAAAAATTATGAAAAATACCAGAAAGTGTGTACAAATGGATATGTCGAAGTACAGTCCAATTTCAACTACGTGTTGTAAAGGAAATAATAAATTGTTTTAATATGAAATTAATGAATCTGTTTTTGTTTATTTCGCTTGAACACTGACCTATCCTACTGCATATCAATGACCTACATTTTATTTGTTTGCAGTTTTACTCAGACAAAAATTAAACACTAAGTTCGATATCCGGTGTTTTATAACATAATTTTGATATTTCCTTTTTTAAAGTACTTAAAAATTTTTAAATGATTTTTCACTGTCATAACACGTTCTTTTATTATTATACAACAAACAAGGATTCATTAAAATAATTCAGAAATTTATCTTATAAAAGAAATAATAAAGCTAAATTAAAAGCTATTTGAATGCACCTCGTATTTTTACTTTTGAAATATTGCCTAGTAATTTTAGTTAAAACTTCTTTAGGGTTAAAGCTGTGTATTACAAACTTTAAAGTTATGCACACAAGAAACTAATGAGCATGATACCATTTAAAGCTTAAGAAATTATTAACTGGGTTACAATTCAACAAGTATAAAGATATTTATTTGGCGCCTTTTAGACTGGAATAATATGACCTAATCGGGTGGAGTACGAACGATCCCTTGAGAAAAATCTGAGGTGAGGGGTAGTGATCAGATAGACACGCATGTGTTAGGTGTTGTAAAAGTATTGAGTGCTTGCTCGGGTGTGTCTTCTTTATTTTTAGGAGAGTCATATTTGCCTTTATTAAAGTTGTAAAGTACCTTCCTGACTTCAGGCCTTTAAGCAGGAAATCTAAGTTATTTTCGGATAATCCATATAATATGAAAACGGCCAACTTCTGTTGTGAATCATTCTACCCATGGGGGTTATCTATCCTAAAAATTAAGAGCTAGAAGGACTTCCTAAGTCCAGAGCGTCCTTCCACCTATAAGTGTTTTATATTTTTTTTGACCTTCTGTGCTTACTTCCAACCTGGTAAAGAAAGGCTACGTTACGCCTGCACGCATCTACCAATCTTTATGCTATCACCGAATGACCCAGTTTTGTTTGTTTTAAAATAACGTAAAGCTAGATAAGGGATGTTGCCGTCCGTTATATACAAATATAAAGGAAATAAATAAATTACGGACTTAAAATACCTGTAGTAGCGTTGAATCAAAATTAATTCATTGAAACATTTTACGTTAATAATTTCAATCATTAAAGCTAATTATTTATATCACATATACTCTTGTACTTCAATTTGTTAGTTCTATAATTACTATTGTCTCAATAACCTGGGTACCCATACGTTGCTTATGGATTTTCTTTTAAATATTGTAAGTGTCGTTAGCGAAATCTAGAGTTCATTTATTATTTGTCACCGTCAATCAGTCTCTTCCAGTTGTAATAACAAGCTGGATTTTGCAAATAAATCGTTCGGAACTTAGACTTCGTAAGCCAATATTCTTCGTTCTTAGAATTTAATTTAATTTCTTAAATATTTATTGAATTTATATATATATATATATATATATATATATATATATGTGTGTGTGTGTGTGTGTGTGTGTGTGTGTGTGTGTGTGTGTGTGTGTGTGTGTGTGTGTGTG
>JAHWXV010236794.1:0-21173 GCA_024586415.1 Phrixothrix hirtus | reverse complement strand
TATATATATATATATATATATATATATATATATATATATATATATACTGGGTGTCACAGAACGTCCACTCCAGCTAATAACTCCGTTATGACAAGAGCAAAAATTTTTATTTTGGAAGTTATGCATTAGTCGTAAGTGAGTTTACATCTGTAAATAAAAATCATGTTTTGATGTTTAAGTTCGGTGCTGTCAATGTCAAATTTGAAAAGTCAAATAGAACACCCTTTATATTATTAGCTTGTTTTATTTAGAATGCAACGATATCAAACTTAAAATATTTTGAATACAAATAACCAAATAAAAAATAAGTAATAACAAAAAACCTAAAATTTATACACAAAAATACAAAATAACTATAGCGCGTGTTCAAACTGTTGCCCACTTTAGGTTACACATTTCTCAAGTCTATGTAATAAAGTTCGTGTGCATGCTGCAGTTATCATTTCCGGTGTTACTTTTTGACAAGCTCGAATAATTTGGTTTTGCAAGTCTTCTAAATTAACAGGCAGAGTAGTGTATACAAGTTCTTTAAGATAACCTCAAAGAAGGAAGTGCATAGGAGTAAGATCCGGTGACCGTGCAGGCCAATGTATGGAACAATATCTTCCGATCCAGCGGTCTGGGTATACCCTGATTAGATATTCTGTTACTTCTTGTTTGTTGTGAGGAGTAGCACCATCTTGTTGCCACCACATGACTCTTCTTTCGTTGACGGGTATGTCTTCCAGCAATTCGAGGAGATCAGTCTGCAGAAATGTTAAGTAGTGTGCACCAGTCAAAGTACCTTGATAAAAGTACGCACCAACGATACGGCCATTTAGCAAACCACACCAAACATTAGCCTCTCAAATGTGTTGGAAATGTGTTTCTCTTATCCAATGCGGATTTTGGTTCGACCAATAATGGGAATTGTGGCGGTTTACAATTCCATTATTATGAAAACGGCTTTCATCACTCTAGAGACTGTTATTTAAAAAAAAAGGATTATCATGAATTTAAACTAGAATTTCTGTGTAAATTGTAACTGTATCTGAGTATCTTCAGGTGTAAGACCTTGTGAAAGGTGGATCTTGAACGGGTGGTACTGATGCTCCTTCAATACTCTTTGTATTGATGTCTTGCTAATATTCATTGCTGCTGAAACCTGATGGACGGAAGCATGAGGATTGATCCCCATGTATGCCAAAATATCTATTGAGCTATCTTTACTCCGTGTATTTCTTTGACGAACTCTTTGCTGTTTGCCATTAGGAAAAGTACCGCATCACAATTTTTGTTCTACTTTAGTGAACGTTGTGTGGCCTGGAGCAGTACGATTCGGAAATCGTTTTCTATACAGAATTTGACTCTCTCCCATTTTTGTGGCATTCCCCATAAATTAACAACATGTCAACATAGTCGTTACACGTAAATAACGTTGGCATTTTGAGGCTTAATAATACACGAATAAGTCGGTCGAAAAATTTCTATTGGCAGTCCAAGACAGCTATGTTTTTTTGTACAATAAACAATTTCCTTTTCTAAAGTGTGTTTTTTTTAAATTTTTTCCTTCAACATTTTTAGGTTTTATATCAATGAATTGTAAATAAAACAGGCTGTTTATTGGAATGACAATATATAGGGTGTTCTATTTGATTTTTCAAATTTGACATTAACAGCACCGAACTTAAACGTCAAAACATAGATTTTTGTTTACAGATGTAAACTCCCTTACGACTAATGCATAATCTCCAAAAATCATAATTTTTATTCTGGTCATAACGGAATTATTAGCTGGAGGGCACGTTCTGGGACATAAGGAGCATTACTTTAACAGCAGTTACATCTTAATATGCAGTACAATAAACGTTTGTGAACAATGTTTACAATTAAAGATTTCAGCCTGCCCTTGCCTTTTAATTTGTTCTAGGATATTGGCTGAGAAAACGGCTGGCCGATCATATATGTAATGTAGGTTTGTAACAGGTTTCGGTGTTCTGGATATATGGAGCATTACTAAACACGCTTGTGAACACTAATCTATAAAAACTTTAAATCTTTGCAAATGTTTGCATAAAAATCTATCATAAATATGCTTTATTATGAAACCTAATTAAAAACATAAAGATCACTTTGCTTCTGTTTGTAAAATATCATATTACAGTTACTATTCATGTCCTTTTTCAAGAGCAATATCTTCAACTGTTTTAATAAATAGCAGTAGGACTATCACTTTAAATCGTTTAAATTTGATTTTACTAACACTATTGTTTATCAATTGTAAATTGCGTAGGAATTAATTGTTGAAAAAAGTATTTGACTAATATCTAAAATTGACATAAATTTAACTATTACAAGCTATGTTTAAATTTAAATCATGTTTAATCTACAATAATTTGTATCATAAGATATTTATTACCCCATACAAATTACATTAAATTTGTCTGAAATTTATTTAATATTTAGATTTTGAACTATTTTTACAAAATTTAAATTGTAAATGTTAGCAATATGAAGATAATTATCAAAAACAATTTGACATCGTTTTAAAGCGGCTTAAATATAGAACATTTTTAAAAATGAAAGTTATTTAAAAAATGTATCCACATTCAATTATAAAAATGTACTGAAATAGTATCTATAAAGAAAAAAACTTGTTTTTATTTTAAAGATACTATAAACTTGCACAATTAAAGCGCTATTAAAATTTTAAGGAAGTAAATCAAACTGCTTATTCTAAATAGTAGTTGGCGTATCAAAACATGACGGGTATTTAATAATCAGCTGAGAACGTTCATTAATGATGCTCTGAAATCGTGTACCTCATACAATGGCAAGAGATGTACAGTCGACCAATCATTTCTTGTTGAACACGGTAGTCCAAGTTAAAAAGTTTTAATTGCAAATATTTTGACAACTATGCAATTTAAACGCATGGTTTGTAAGCATTTTTTGTCGTGCATTACTAGGTGTATCTGCTGTTAAAGTGATGCACCTTATATCCCGGATACGCTGGAAATACCTTCGTACGCCGTACGCAACTGAATTTAATGTGTGGTCTCGTGATTGAAAACTTCAGAGGTAAACAGGTAGATTGACAGATAGATCAAGCGCAATTGTCCAAGGATATTGAGTGATTCGGCCTACTAGGTTTGAGATATTCTAGTAGCACATGAGCTAATAAAATTTATCATTGTCATAAAATGCCTAATGGAAATATAAAATTTTCTCAAATACAAGTAATGCATCTTAATGCACAAAGATATAATAGACGCAGTTTTTGTTGGACTTGCGCGCTAACAATATTCTAAAAGATATCAATTAATAATCTTAGAGTAATTAATTTATAGAAAAATATCTATAGAGACAAATTATACTACGTTGTCTTTTTGAATCTTTCCCAAATCGTATCATGTTGACCTGAACTGCTATATAGTCTAATGTATGTGTATATAACTTCTTATGGAAATCATTAGAGAGAGCAATACACCTGCAGAATATCTAGTCTCTTAAGTTCTGTAAAATGTTGCGCAGCTTAAACGTACTATTTCTTGAAAATGAAAATAATATCTGTAGATGAATGAAAATTACCCAAATTTTCAGAGTATGCAGGAGGTTTGTGAAGGTTTAACAGCATAAATAAATCAGAGAAACCCAATTACGATGAAAAAAGTAAAAATTGAACATTTATTAGCTTAAGTACTCTGGTTATATCGATGCGACTAATTTCAATTTTCGCTTTCGATTCAAGCTTGTGTAACATTGTACTAAGTTGTAAATTTAATTTCGAGGTTGATATTTTTTGTTTTATCTCATCAACAAAAAATTGTTAAATATCCAGATAACATTTCGTTTTGTATCACTTTAATCAACTTAAACCTCTTAAAAATTAACTTGTTTGTTACAAATTGTCCTAGTGCTTATTTTAAAAATGTAGGATTTACTGGTCACTTTTATCGGTAATTTTCATAAACTAAAAACTTATTCAGCAAATTCATTTCTAGGATGCAGGTAATATGCAAACATAGATAAATCAAGATATACCAAAATAAAAAATACATTTAGAATAATATGTAAGTAAAATGTGTGTTTGTTCTTAACAAAATGAAACGACCTGAAATGAACTTAAAATGCGAAATATGACACCATCGTCTGTATATATTATATTATGCATATTATTGTCAAAAGCGGCGAACATCAAAATGTTTCACCTTTATTTTTATTACTTTCTTCTGTTGAGAATTTATATAAACAAAAATGAATGCTTCTCCTTAATTTGTTAGACTATCATCTCATAACGTTTCATAAAAGTCACACATCGCAACCTGTATATTGAAGATTCCTTGTGTAGCAGTCTATTAATAAGCGAATACATTTTAATTATCGATTATCTTGGCGATTTTTTTTAAAGCATTTCGTCAAATTTATGATGTAACGCTAATCATTTTATTATCAATAATAATCTAAAACTAAACAAGCAAGAATGTTTGTGTATAATGCGCTTCCTGGCTTACACTAAAATCTAGTTTACGTTTACCGTTTTAGAATTTGTAGTACTAATTGAAACCGAGTTGAGATTAGCATTACATCTGAATACGTTTAAACTTTCGGTCAAATACGAAAGTCTGAATTCCCTAATTCCTTAATGGAAATGACTTTCTGTTTTACAACCTTACTTAGATTAAATTAGGAAATCGGTAGTATCTATTCTTGAACCTAGAGTTTTTACTTGGAATAGCTTCGTAAATGATATTCATTCATGAGATTAAACATTTATTTCGGGTTTTTATGTATCAAGTCAAATATACCGTCTTAATTTGCTTCTTTTTAATTAATAATATAAGAAATGGTATTGAATGATTGAAGACTTGTCAGTAACAAAATAATCAATTAAAAGCTGCGGAAGATAACGGTGCCTTCGATTTTTAAAGAACACCATACATAGAAATAGGCAATTTTTCTACCATACAATATTATTTTGTATTCATTACAATGCGTAGTTATTGTGTATTTTAACGTTAACTGATGTATCAATACTATCAGGTCAATTGCAACGAAATATTGAGATGTGTGTATTGTATTTAAATTTAATAGATTAACAAATATTGATCCTTCAGATATTACTTTAATAATTTACATAGGCTAAAGCTAAATACCAGCAGTATAATAAAAACAGGATTTTGTTACATAACAACACCAACTAGGCGATTCTTTCGCTGTTTTAAGCAGAAAATTGAGAGTAAATCACATATTTAGGTTAAAACATCTGAGATATACACTAAATTAATACAGGGTGCGACAGGGAAATTTTTGAATTTAAAATTCGCGCCAAAGACATGTCGCATTAGATAGCACACTTATTCATATGGTGTTTAGCGAAGCGATTCATACCGTTCTGTACCGATGGAACGCGCACCGTGCGTTCACAGTGGACATTTATCCAAGAGCAATGACTCTACTAGTACGATACAGCGTCTCAGTGTTGAGAAAAATGGGAAAGTACCAGCGTGGCAATCTAGTTGTAACTGGGCGACGAGCTTTAGAATGACAACATCAGCCCTAACTAGGAAGCACCAGGTCATCCGTAAACCATGCAAACTCCTAAACATGCGTGGCTGGACCTACGAGACAGATTTTACATTTTGACTTACATTTTCATTTGTTTAAAATGTAAATGATACACGAATTACGTTACCCTCACAGTTTAGTGAAAATTTGCTGAAAATGATTTTTGAGAACTTAATCAGGCACAATTTCACCTGAGTAGAGCTGTTACTAAGCGCAAGTACAGCACGAATCCCATATAAAGCACTCGTACGGTGTTAGTTACTTAGGAATACTTGGGCCATACTTTTTTCAAGACGAAGTTTGAGGTAATGTATCTATAACGCAACATCGATATATAACCATATTAATGATTTTTTGCGCCTAGTAATACGTAGCCACCGTCTTCGTAGGTGGTAATTATAGTCTGAACAAGATGGTGCCAAAACATGCACCGCCGAAGGATAAATGAGAACTATTCGTGTCTTATTTCCAGAGAGGATCTGCCAGATTTATCTGCTTACGACTTCTTTTTGTACGAATACTTAAAGCAAGAATCCTGCGCGACACAACCTTATACCTTGGAGGAATTGAAGGAATTTATGGCAATACAGCAAACTTCGCTAGAAATATTGCGCGAATTTGTTCGCAAAACAGTAATACTCATCTGAGTAACGTTATCGGCAAAACAAACATTATGATGTACACATTTGTTTGCAGTTTGCCGTTATCCAAGTGTTTAATTAATAAATATTAATTGTAATACAGATTTTCTGTTGCATCCTGTATATTTATCTACCAACCTTATGCTACTTTGTATTTCGCTTTATCCCGAGGATTAAGAGTAAAAGCCTCCACTGTTAATTTAGCTCATGTTAATAACAATAAGTATAAACTTTTCATTAGCTTGAAGGATAACTAATTAATTTCTTTCGTCTAAAATTATTATGTAAGTAAAACTAATATTAACCTGTTCAACATCACTACTCTCTTGCGATGAAATATAGTTATCTAAATTAAGCATTTTTAGCAACAGCTTACAAACTGCGTTAAACTTTAATTCAATATAAAAAAATTTACATTTGTGTAAAAAGACTGGGAATAGCTAATTTTCAAATACTGAGGCGATATCCTATTGATTTATGTACGTTCTACAGATTACAAGTGATTATATATAATGCTCATTTTATGCCGTATACCCTGGATTAAAAATTTTTAGGCGCGTCTAAAATTCCTGCAACATCTATCATTAATTTGGGAACACCCTATTATATATATATAAGTAAATTAATAACAAAATCAAATGGCTAAACTACCAATATCAATTTGGTATTAAAAATTATAAACAAGGATTTTACAGGTTTCTACCAATTTTTTTCATAATTATTAACATTTGAAAACCCCGGTTCACGCTTGTAAATACAATCTACAACATGAGCTTTCACACGGGAACGTGTATGCTTCTATAAATAGATGGCAACCACCAACCCCACCTGTTCCGGCAATCTCAAGGTGAAACGATACAAAATTAGTGAAAGTACGTGATAGTGAGGTGTGACGCTATCATTTGGTAATGCGGCACAAGAATTCATGAAAAATACGAACTAGCTACCTATAACAATTATTGACTGCCTGAATCGTAGTGAATTAGGCAAATTGGCGTTTCATGCGAACTTGGAAAAATTGGGCCAAATCTCCGTAATCCCCGTTCAAGTTGACCGCAGGGCTGAGGACGTCTGAGAAGGTACTTGACGTACGCTGTAATCATGAAATGTTGAAGTCATTGGGGCCTGCTGGTCTAAGTCACGTAATTCCTTGCAAATACAAGTAAGTGGCATTTTTTCTATAAGTTCTTTCGACTTTATTAGTGAAAAAGTATCACTGAGGATTCTGACAATTAACCCTGTTTTGTGACGTAGTATTCAATCGCTGGGAGAGTTACTACGATCAAGCAGCAGTTAGACAATTTGTTTTTATTATGTGAATTCTTTTAATTAATGAACCAAAAATAAATAGTTAATCTAGATAAGTATCGCAATTTTAGACCGCCTTTAAGAAAAAGGATCAATAGCTTGTTATTAGGTAAGGCAGTTTTTAATAATCAAATTCGGGGGTCCCCTCTTTATCGAAATTTTAATTAATAAGTAATTGTTCATGTGATTGTGTTCTTATTGCCTGTATAAATTTATGTTATTTTCATTATAAACAATTTAGTTAAGAACAGATGATCTTATTATTCCATTATCCTAAGTAATTTTAGTGATAAGGCATAACAGTACTTTTCGTACAAGAAAACATTAGACCTAAGTAGAGAAAACATTTATAAATTGTAAGTCTAACCCAACTACATTAAGAGTGCTTCTGCAGTAGCTTGCGCTAAATAATTGTTTCGTAAGCATCTCAGAGTAAAAGCATCGCATTATGGTTGAAATTAGATTCCTTATCGACTCGTCTCTGAAAGACCTTCCGTTAAGACAACCAGATAAGGTGGCGCCAAGAATAACGTCTTTTTCCCCGATTTTTGTCTCTCGCAAGCCGTCCTGAATTTTAGCCCAATTATTTCGAACAAACACTGTTGTTCACTATGGCTGTCGGAGCTACGAGCTAATTCATAGTAAACGCCATCTTTAGCAACCCTTAGGGGCCCAAAGAGCTTTTTGCCCGTTATAAATTTCTTAAATATTAATAGTAAAATTATAGAAAAGGAATATGGTTATTCATTAAACCAAACATTTTCTAAATGCTACAAGTTCTCAGATTACTAACATTTGCGCTGGTCATAGAATGAGGAGTATATTGAAATCTGATAATATAGAACTTAACAGAACACAAGAATAGGACAAATAGCAACACTTCAAAGTGTATAATATCACGAAATGTGGATTCAAAGAGAAACATTTGAAAGAGCAACATCAATACTGACATTATCGCTACATCCAAGAAGGTAGCAGTTTTAGTGATAAGTTCCATCAAAATCCATCAGCAACATCTGTGGTACCACAAAAAATTGATTCTTTTGATTATATGCTTCACGAAGATTGGCATGAATCACGAGTCGAGACTTGCATAGCCTTTGACATTGGAAGCAACTAAATACATTCAAATCTGCTTGACTAGATGAATATACAAGCTTATATGCGTAAAAAAGAATCATTTTAAATAATGCAAGATTATCGCAAGCGGTTCAATGGAGGGGCATCAAACGAAATCTCATGCGAGACTACATTGGAAGATTAAATGCGAATTTATTCCTATGAATTTGGATAAAGGTCAATCGGCTATATGGTATTTCAAAATAAGCAAACACCAATAAAAATATTGTCTGTCGCCATATAATAAAATACCCAGTCAGCGTCTTTTATAAAAGTTACATGACGTGGATAAGATTACAAAAAAGTCTCGTTACGGGGTATACGATCACATGTGCATTGTAAGATTAGGAAATACATGAAGACATTGAACCCGTTTGTGAGAATGGAAATACGTTCGTTAGACGTAAATATCGTATAATGTGATACGAATGTGTCCATTTAGTGATTTTAAATGAATAATAAGATAAAGTCAATTTTAACAGTGATGCCAAGAGACTCGTATAAAATAGTCGATGATTAGGAGTTGACTATTGATAGAAGAATTGAAGCACGCATTAAACTTTAAATAATATTTTTATCGTATTTAGCATTTGTCGTAATAAGTTTTTGTTGTATGCATTAAATCAATATTTGTTAAGATTGATTTATATGGTTTGAATTTAAATTGTAAAAGATTCTATTGTCAAATTTAATTTACTCTAAAGTGTTAAAACTTAATATTTATGTAATATTCATTGAAGAAAATACAATTATTTTACTAAACGAAATTTTTATTTTATTTAACTGAACAAAATTTTATAAGATTTAAAGCATACTGGAATTAATTCATCAATTCTGGAAGATTTCTGACTACACCCTGATTAAATAAAAGTTTCATCGTTAGCCCAAATAATCAAAAACGATTTGTCACACAATGTGCATTAAGCCAGAACCACTACGCCACTTATTTACCTGAAGATATTATTAAAATCCGCGAAAACAATCAAAACTGTCGAATAATTCTCCAATTGTGACAATACGAGGTCTCACAGTGCTCACTAAACAATCCGACATAAAGTCTAGATTTAAGCCCTAATATGATCTATACGTTTCCCAAAATTAGGTAGAAAATGCGCGGTCAGTGATTTCAATCGCTCAAAGAAACAGTTTACGCTTATAGAACGTCATTTTTGCTAGTTCAGCTTCTTGATGGAATAAGTACTTCGAAAATTAGTTACAACGAGTTGAAAGTTATAGCGAAGTTAATGGTCAATAAGTTCAGAAGCTTTTTCTTGAAGTTTTTGTATATTCATGAAATTTTACCTGCATTTACAATCTCATCCTCAAATTATTTTGACATATTAATAAACTAAGCACGAATAAACTAAACGTTTTAGTCTGGAAGTAATTCTTAAAGAGTGTTAGACCTGTAACCTAGTTTAGATTTCTCATTATCACATTCAATTAAATTCATTTTTTAAAAAATTTCAACTTCTGTTCATTGTAATATATTGAGTCAAAACTTTGCTCATCTTTATGCTTTATCGGTCTAGCGTGAGCAAGTGCTATCTAACGTTCGATGAGGGGTCGAGCCGAGAGTATGGAAACAGACAGACGACTGGATATTTAAAAATTAAAGTGCGGTTTTCTTCTTGACGTTTTTACATCACTAAATTAATTCTTGCACCTATAATCGGCAAAACTTTAAATTTTTGCTGTATAATTAATACAAAGAGGGAATTCAAAATGTTTAGAATTCTGTTAATTATTAAATTTAATTTCAACCACGGAAATCATTCCCAAATTGTTTAGATGCTAATTTTGTCTCTTATTGGCGAACGCAATTGGATTCATAAAACGCCCTATGGAAATCTGAAGTTTCTGACTGATTAATTTTAAACTATTGGAAACTATGTTTCAGTGATATAAAATTAAATAATGGTACAGCTGTTATCAGTTTTAGTCTTCCACACTTGACATCATTGACATTAGTTAGGATAAGCTTCTGTCCAGAGAACCACAGCTTGAGGAATGCCGTCGAGCAACTTTGGTCAAATAGTTCATCAAGCGCCGTGTAAGTTGCACTGTCGCATCCTAATTCAACATCCTCGAAAAATGGTCCTTATTGATTGAACATTGTTTCAATAAACACAGAACTTTCTAATAATTTTGTGGATGAAATTCCAAAGCTACCTAGAGGATACATTTTTGGGCATTCCCATTTATTAACAGCTCTATATATCGTTCAAAGATAACATCCAGAGTTTTTGCGCTGTGAACAGTTATTTCTCTGCGTGCATTGAAATCAGAGGTTGTCGAATTATAAGGACATTTTATGTTATGTTATCTGTTATCTATTTTCTCCATTTAAATTCAAATTTCCTAAATAACTTGAGACTTATTGCAATAACCTTACTTGAATTGTATAAGATGCAATCACTTCGGACGGGTTGCACAATATTGTTTTAAATTTCAGTTTGCTTAAATCCCCAAGACATTTTCATGGAAAAAGCTGCATTAGCTGTTACACTAACAATAGGTAAACTTCGGTTTTAACCGTCGGTTACTCGTACTACTAGTCATCGCACGATTACTCGCGTGACATATATCACCCGACTTTAAATAGCCACATTTTTAGTAATAATGCTATTTTCTCATATATTTGCATTATTCAGTTTAAAAAAATTCAGAAAAAGGAAAAATCTTTTATTAGAACAAAATAATATAACAAAGAATATTATATTCTAATTTTCAAAGCAATTTTTACAAATCTCTTTTAAATGTTCATTGCAGACAAATTTTCCACATTTTGTACACCACTTTCTGACAGTTTTGTCACGAACCCTGCCGCATAAATAGCATTTTCCACGCGTAGAGATTCTTGGTTCTATTTGGATTGTAAGCTCTTCGGTGCCTAGAAGATAATTTGCTCGTTACCTTAGCTGTTTAGGGAGTGTTACAATCGCAGATCTTCTTTCAATCTGAGGTTTGGTCAGATTCCAACTTAGATTTTGCAAAAATGCATCACGCCCAGCGTTTTCAAATTGTTTATCAAATTTGAAAGTGCCTACGGCATTAAGTGCTGACACATTCAGCAAGTTATAGAAAAGTATAATAGACCAGCGCCTGGTATTACGTGTCACATCATTTCTTTGGCATAGCTGGTCACCTTTGGTCATATTATAAAATGTTATAATGTCCGGTTTTTTCTTGTCCCCAGTAGATAAATTAGTAGCGTGTGTTAAATGCATTGTTGATATTGCCAGTACAGATTTGTTTTTCTTTGGACAATAAGAAACTAGAGTGAAATCTTGTTGAAAACCAAAACCCGTTGAATGCTGCTCTCTTCACTTTCTAAGGTAAAAGTTCTTTCGATATTTCCCGTTTATTCTATCCAATTGTCCCTACATACGTCAGACGTTTTCCTCAAGTAGTCTCTTAGCTAATGTTACACTCGAAAACCGGTAACATTTCGATTAGTCCCTTTGATTGGTTCGATTAATCGCCAAACGAGTTCTTGTGAAGAATTCGATAACTGAAATGGGCCCTAGGGTTGTTTCCCCACATAAACTTCCATATTAGAAGTATATGCTGTTTTGCAGTCCACAAACCGAACACCTTTATCCCATATTTGGCAGGTTTACTAGGTATATATTGTTTGAATCCGCATCTGCCATTAAAATATACAAGTTGCTCATTAACTCTAGAGTATTCACTTCCCTAATAGGAGCCAGCTTGTCAAATTCCTCTTCTTATGTTCCTGTCGTGAAATTGTCAAATCGCAAACGCCTTATGAGAAATCTTAAGTAATTTTCAGACATAGCCAAGTAGCAAACCTCAAACCCATCGCCTTTTGAATTATTCCAGAAGCTGTGGACGTTTTCCCGGGAAGAACGTAATTAATGTATAAGGTACAGTAAATCTACGAAAGCTTGTATTTCAATGGCATCAGTGTCTTTAACATCTTGCTCTCGTTCAAATTTACGTCGAATACTCTCCACGTATAAATCAGTGCAGTTGACGATAATGTCAATTACTCTTTCTTCAAAACACAGATTTCCTATTTTTGATTTCTAGTTAGGTTTCTCGTGCTTTATCAAGTGATCCAGGTAATCGACTTTGTACTATATTACGGGATCGAGTTCAAACATTGGAACGGTTTGCCCTCCATTTTGTTCCATCCTTTCCTACATACTCAGTTTTTTCCCAGCTACATTAACATCAATTTGTTCATTTTCATGGTCAGAATCTACTTCTCTTCGCTACTTGTATTATGTTCACTTTCATGCACGGGCTGTTCTTCTTTTGAGTTGCTTTCATCGTCGGTAGTTACCTCACTATTTTCAGCGCTAAGCTCTACATATCACTGTAGCCAGACATGATGATCTTTACTTGTAACCGTTCTAGGCCTCTTTCGATTATTCATTTTGATGAAACAACTGTAAATAATAAACACGCCTGTTATTTTTGGAAAAATAAACTTGTATGTAAAAGACGTTACACTCTAAAATTTAAAATTATATATCAAAACTCCATTATGTATATGGGCAAGAAGCAAGTATGTTAAAAAAGAGTAATGATATTAAGACAAAACCTCTGAAAATACAACAATATAGAGAAAAATGTCAAATTTACTTTTATAAAAAATGTAATACGGTTAATCGCGTGGGTGAAATTTGTCACCCAGTAATGTATTTCGTAATTCCAAAATTGAGCGGAATATTTTGTTACCAAACTAACTGCACTACGTTACACCACACACAATACCTACGCGCGTATACTTACTCCACTTTCTTCACAGCAAAGGCAGAATTAGTAGTGGGTGACAATCGTAACTCAAGCGACTAACGGAGAGTTAAGGAACTGAGATTCAAACCAAAAGTTATTAAAACCACGATTTAATATTATTTTGTGTAACAAAATTTGAATGTTGCAATAACTTAATTTCTTTGTAATATTAAATTTCGTACCAATCACTCATATTTGCGTCAATTTTTCTGTAAACAGTTCTCTTTTATACTATTAGGTCAAATTGTTCTGGTTCTGTGCATTCCGCAGGAGCAGCCTCACTTATCTTTTCCTCCGAAACCTGACAGCTATGCTAGAGCCATGCAAAAATTTCAAACATGTTCTGTACGACCCCCATCTTTAGCCAAAGGAGAAACTAAACAATTTAACATTTAAAGTTACACAGTTGATAAGAGAACATAGAAATATGAAAGCATATTCAAAGAGAATTAATTTAAAAGAAACTGATGGTCAATGCGAATTGTATAATGAAAACATATAACCAGACAGATACGGAGAGTGCTAGGGAAAGACAGAAAAAACGTTAAATGAAAAAGCAAGGTATATATAACACATAAATGAAGTGAGAGACAACAAAAACAGAAGAGGCGGAATTGAGAATTGGAATTGAAGGTAGCGAAATACGCTCCATTTGCGGGAAACTACAGACCTAAAGGATTAAAAATGGCAGGCAAAGATATATAGGAAACATAGATAGGTCATCAGACGTACAAAAAAAATGTTAACTGCAATGTAAAATGAAATGTAAGACAAAGAAAAGAGGTGCTTCCCCAAGACCTTGGGGCCAAGGAGTTTGTGATGATGGTTCCATCTGTGACTCTCCCTTCAGGGAAATTGAGATAAAATACCTATATTTAAGTCGCATTCATTGGAACATGGAAGGGCTACACTAATGCGAGGCATCCACAGAAATGGAAACCTCGGGGTTGACATCAAACTTCATGTTTAAGCAGGTCTAGACATCGATTTGAACTTGAAAGAAGATGTATGTACGTTTGGATGGAGAACGCGGTAGTGATTATATTCGTCTTTAGGAAAGATCGACTCTGTTCTCGGCTTAGAAGGAGATGAGAGAACAGGGAGAATCAAGGATAAGCCGTAAAGTTAACGACTTGGTTGGTCCAAACTTGATATTTGCATTTATGCCATTTAATTCTTACAAATTCTGGTTTATTTATTGCATAACATGCATAACAAATTTTGCTTTATAAGGGGTTGCTGGCATGAAGGTATTAACAAGGTCCCACTTTCTACCAATTTTTCTAGAACAACATATCACTTATGGCATTTCATTTATTTTGTCACAACAATTAATCAATGATTAAATTATGTTTCTAATTGTGTAAAACTCGTTTCCATTAATTATAATTTCATTTTCATTAATTATGTAAATAATTGCGTATGTAAAATAACAAATTTGCATATGTGAAGGTCGTTGCAAACTAAAACTGTAATTTATGTTAAAAAACACTAAGTATCTAAATATCAACTTTGTAGTAAATGAAGGGAGACATGTTCTGATGTGTTCTTAATTGTAATTTAATTAAGTTAAACATGTAGCTTCAGTATTGATTAAGAGTACATTTTAGAATATAAAGATTTATTTACGTTTAATGCCTGCTTTACAATATATAACGTAGACACGAGGTATTAAAATAAAAGATGATACCAGTTAATGTTGTATAACTGCTTGTCATTTGAATACTGTAAAGGTTAAAAAGGAGTGCCACAAACTAATTTCAGAAAATGAGATATTTGATGGAGCAAAATAAATTTACTGGTTCTCCATATGTTGCCTTGTCAGAATTATCTAGGATAAAACCTGCTATTTCCTGGTATATCATTATTATTATAGATACGTTCAAATATTTTATACAAAAGTAAAAATTGCAACGGTTCCTACTTCTGTTGAGTTGTCAAAATTTAATTTGGGTTACTAACTTTTTGATGGAATACGTTAACCGCGTTGGACTGTGCGAACCAGTCTAAAAGAACCTCTAATGTGGGATTAGATTTAAATATTTAGAATTATACGAATTGAAATTAATTACTAGACATATCGAAATATTTTACTAAATTTTTAAGTAGCGGTAATCCTAACCCACGCACCTTTTATTCCTGCTGAACAAAAATTTTAAAGTCAATTTTATTTCAATTTATAATTTTAATACTTTTATATCGTATATAAAATTTATTACAATAATTTACTAAACACATAATATACAAAATGTAAATTTAAAGAAAATGTAATTTTGATAACTCCGAAGTAAGCTCAATGGCTGAAATTATGAGCTTACTTTGAAGCTGTCGAAGCCGCTCTTTAACAATGTTCATTATGTACATTATTATTTGTTTTAAGTCAATTACTTTAACATATGATATTACATATAATATTAAAACCAAAATTTTCATGCCATTCTTGTATAGTTTTATAATAGGATTTAATTTACCATATTACTTTCTATTTTTATTCAAAACTTGTTGACTTGCCAATAAAAAGAAGGAAATCTTAGTAGCACTGAAAATTAGGATAACTTTTCACTTAACCGATAGCAACAAAACAAAATATACAGCAATAATTGAAACCCAGTTACAAACTTTAATACAATACGCTTTAATAAAATTGTTCTCAGACGACAAAAACATATGCTCATACCCTCCAGGCTAAGAACAAACTTGCTTTACCAGCGTTACATTTTTAACTTACGTTAGCTAGATAAATTTACCAAAGTCATATTTTAGTTCGGGTTCTAGTGTAATCATTTGGCTGAATACCGATATGCATTACTAGTTTGACTTTTCCATAGATCGATTTTACCGTTAATCACGTTCCAACTAGAATAAATCTTATTCAATATATATTACAGGAGAAGTAAAGGTTAATTACCAACAATATAATAAACTTGCTTAGTAGAAAATGATCTCAAGCAAAAGACCGATTTTTAAAACACTACACATACGAGGACGCGTTGAAAAGTACTTAGGCTGCTATAGAAAAAAAACAATTTGAAAATGAAGAATTTTTTCATTCATTGTATTCCCTTTTTAAAGTAATACAGCGATCCTGCAACATCTGTAAACTTTTCATATTAAAAATTTCTTCTTGCTCTACAAAGCAGCTCTCTACAACTTCGATTATTTTGTCGTTCGAAGAAAATTTATTTCCTTTCTAACATTTTTTTTATTTTAGAGAACAAACAGTAGTCTAAGGAAGCAAAATTTTGCAAATAAGGAGAATGTTCAAACAGTTGGAACTTTATTCAATTGAATATGGGACTTGTGTGCAGGGGTGTTGTGTTGCAAAAGTAAGATACCTTCTGTCAATTTTCCGCGACTGTTCTCCTTTTCCTTTTTGGAAAAGTGGAATAGTATTCCCCAGTTATTGCTTTGCCTTCCTCTAAGTAATCAACCATAACAACTACATGGGAATCCCAACAAATTGAAGCCAAGGCTTTTCTATCAGATTTCAATAAACAAAACCTCTTAAGACGTGCAGTACCAGACTGCGTCTGTTCGTTCGACTAATATTTCACCTCTGCATCATAGCAATGTAACATGTAGAATTTAGCATCCATACTAATAACGTAGTTAAAAAGATCAAGTCTTCGTCAAAACGAGCGTTGATGAATCCCGACGCTACCACTCTTACACGTTTTTGACCTTCATTCATAAAATTTGGTAATCCATTTGACAGAAACCTTTTTCATATTCAAGTGAATTATAGATTACAAATTTTTGATATCTCAGATATGTTTTATCTCAATTCGATGATCTGATATGATGTGAACTGCATCGTCACGTTCAACTGAAAGTTTACCTCTCTTGAAGAATGCAACCCACATTTTAACTGCTGCATACGAAGGGTAGAGATAGTCAAATATTTTAAATAGGTTTTTTGAAATTTCTTTACCAAATAACCATTTTAAAACTGCTTACATAATTTTATCTATTTTCATAATTTCTATCGCCATGATGTTTTGAAATTTTAATACGCACCAATAC
The DNA here is from genome assembly GCA_024586415.1 of Phrixothrix hirtus. Classification (NCBI taxonomy): domain Eukaryota; kingdom Metazoa; phylum Arthropoda; class Insecta; order Coleoptera; family Phengodidae; genus Phrixothrix; species Phrixothrix hirtus. Next base: position 3,768 of record JAHWXV010236794.1, on the reverse strand, counting down.
GTTAACTTTTCAAACTAGCATTTTACAGTGATATTTCAAGTAGATTTTTGTGATGAACTTTGAATATATTGAAGTGTTACCTATTCTAGTATTCAAATTTTAAATATAAAAATTATTAGAAATACCCCATAAAAAGTAAATTGGAGCATATTAAAGTTTGTAAGCAGTTAAATATTAATTAATGCATGATTAGTTAACAAAATTTATAAATAAAATCATTCCATGAAATAAACTGTAAATATAGCTAAAAGGAAAGGATAACGATAAAAAATGACCAGAATTTATAAGTAGATAAAAGGATCAATGTGTCCTTACATAGGAAACCATAAATGTAAATAGTGGCAATTAAGGAAAACTATAACTTAGCTATAGAGACTTGGTGTTAGAAAATATAATGTAAGACTTAAGTCTAATAGAACTCTATAAAATGTTAAAAATAAGTAAAACGTAATTATTAAGAGATTGCACTGTGGAACGAACTTCCATGCACAAAATGTTATAAAGAAGGCTTATCAAAATATTTCAAGGAGCACGGTATAAAAGCAACATGTAGAGGCACAACACAAATTTACCTGTAGTAACATCTCGAGCTATATTGTGTAACTTTTGGATACTCTTTCGAAGGATACATAATAAAACATCCTTTCCTTATGCTCTGCTGATGTTCACATAACCTATGGACATTCATCAAGCTTAAGGACAAACCTCCCTCAATCAGAGATTATTGAATCTTATGAATACGATCTTGAAAAGTTCAGCAAACGACAACAACTTCACGATCTATCCTATGTGCTTCTAAGGAATTCTTCGAGAAGTGCATGGGTAAATGTCTCTCCAGGTCAACAAATATTATAACGACCGATGGGCGCTTCCTTCCGAAATTGTTGCAATTCGCTTGTCTATTACGAATATATATTTTATTTAAGGCAAAATAAGATCACCATAAGTTAACACTAAAGAATTCCCAACCTACGATAACACAAATAAACCCAATACATGGCACACAAATCTTGATGCACATGGCTTTTAATAATCACTTGCTTAGAATGCATAAATATAGAATATCGCTAGATAGTAGTTGCACGATCATAGATTTAAGAATTGTAAATAATTGTAGACACTCATAAATGCTTTCAAGTGAATATCTTAAAAACACTATTTGAATATAATTGAATTGGGGAACACGATAAACAAAGCACTGGCAATATTGTAAGGTTAAGGCGTTACTACCTAGTACTGAAGAGCGAGCTATGTTTTTTAACACGGTCAACTGAATATTTAAATTATCTACAGTCATTCTATGTTCATGCAACCTCGGAAAAATGGTTAAATTCACGTACAACATACATTATTTTCTATTTTATTTATGTAGCTCTAGAGTGGTGCGTGTGCGACTATTAATCCGATTAATGTGGGTAATTTTATAATAACTTATATATTCGGTATTGCTTTGCCCTGAACAAATCTAAGACATTTGGTTATAAAAGCTTCGGAAACGTCCTCAAACACCTATAATAAAGATGTACTTGGTGGACAAGGGTTGGTTATGAATTCTTAGGAAAACGTCTGTAAGCGTTTATAAAATTGATAGGGAACTAGGTTAATTATTTAAGTGTAGAGACTTGTAAGTTACTTGTTAAGGCTGTATAAGCGCGAAAGGTTCTTATTCGACTTGCAAATTCACGCCTTTGTCCATATTTATCTAACCTATTGGTTATCTTTCCCTTTCTCAAAGTTTATAATTAATCGTTGTGGCCTCTAATTCGTATAACTATTAGAAGTTTCTACTTATATAATGTTTACTACTTATAATATGCATTTTACAGTTCACTTTTATTTAGTTTACATTCTTATTCATTAAGTGGCTTTACTTGTGCCTTTTTAACTTAAATACTTCATTTTTATAATTTATATTAGCTGTTTTTATTAAGGATTCCAATAATTCTAACCGTATTGGAATTTCTCCATCTGTTTTATTGAATTATTGTGCTTAAATATATTTACTTTCTATTAATTTTATATCTTTAAACTAATTATTATATTTATATTTATTTAATTGCTTGAATTTTTTATATTTAACGATCTTGGATTTAGTAATTTAGTATTATCTCCTGTGTCACATATTTCTTGTTAAATTTTTAATAAAGATTTCGTAGTAGGCTTTATATTTAGTAAATCGTTAAAACTGTACATATGATGACGTCACGTCTGATTTTTTTTACTTATGAAAGCGTTGTAGAACATTTTAAAATATTGCGGGGTTCGCCTGTCAGGTATGTTCTTTTAGAATTTTCAATAAACAACTAAAAATAATTAGATATTTGGTTTGAATTGAATCCCTTAATGATTTATCGTGTATATAAAAGAAGTTATTTTATATAAAATTATATCAAAAACATTTCTTGGTTTTATATAGTATTTTTTAAAACAGTTGAACACCGGGTGTCGCGAATTTTATTGATCAAAGAACATGATATTTTCAGGGAAAACTTGAATTAGTGACATTGCCTTTAACAATATCTATCCTGCGACCTAATAAAGAAAGTGATGAAGTTGCTCAATATGTTTAAAAAATTATGAACGTCGATTTAGACCTCCAAATTTACTATAAAGCAGTTTTCAGTTTTTGTCTAGCAACCAGACTATCATATGGTGGCATAGGAAATACTTTCATGGGGCACTTTATTTATATAAATAAGGAAGAAATATTTACTGTTTGTTGTAAATATGAATTGAAAAAATAATATATAACCTTACTAATTAATGTAAGGCAGACCCCCTTCCTCATCTTCGGGTACCTCCTCCATTCAATTAAGGCTAATAACAATTTCGGTCCCGAGCGGGATAAATTAAGGATGATGTATTCATGCTAGTTCATTCGCGAATAATTTTTAGCGATGATTGTTTTTAATCAATTACTTCGATGGTCATTAACTTCAAAATATTTTACTTTTCTTTAGGATAGACATGGCCCAAATCAGAGGGGCTTTTTTCACTTATTTTTTTAAGTAACTCTAATTCTATTCATTAGACGTACGTTTGATTCCTAATATTTATAACCGTTTTTAGAAAATACAGTTTCTGAAGGATGTGAATTTGTTCATAGTGTTTGATTTTAATGTCCATATTTTTGCTCCGTGTAGAAGAACTGAGTGTTTTACCAAAACAGAATCTTAGCTGTTAATTCAAAGTAAAATTACTTAATAAGTATTTTATTTTGAGGAATACTTCTTTGTTCATTCAGTGATCGAACCTTGACATCAGATCTACATTTGTAGTAATGCAACTGCGAAGATTTTTGAATATCTTAATGTTTTTTATTGTAAAACATTAATATTTAAGTTCAGTTATTATTGGTGTCCTAGTTATGGCCAAACCTTTGTTTTGGTTAGCTCAATCTTGTACCAACTTGTTCGCCCATTTTTGTTATTTTTGAGTACGCATTTTCAAGTTTCTGAACTATATGCAATGGTAGCCGTGTCGCCTGCATCACGTACATTCATTTCTAATCCATCTTCTACGCTAGCGTCTTATCAAACATGTAAGAGGGCGGTCTGATAAATGGCCGGTTTGAACATGAGAACACAACTTTTTCTTCAAAATTTCATTTTATTTCTCTACATAGTCTCCTTTTAGCTCGATACACTTAGTCCAGCGTTTTTCCAATTTAATTAGGCCATCCTTGTAGTACGATTTATGAAGTCCTCAAAAATATGCACCAGTTTCCCATTCAACTTCCTCATTTGATTTGAATTTTCTTCCACCAAG
>JAHWXV010236790.1:0-10226 GCA_024586415.1 Phrixothrix hirtus | reverse complement strand
TTCGGTGTATTTAGGGACTCAACATAGTGTCAAATGTTGGAAGACCCGACCTAAGAGATGGAATGGTATATCTCTGGGAATTGATCAGCGCGTTTCACGCCGCAGTTTTGTTGAACGTGTGAAGTTCTTCTCAGGCGCGGAAACCTATAAGTCATCACGACGGACCATTTTGTTATTGTTCTCTTGCTTCTTTACTGTTGACCTTAGAAAGGCGTAAGAACTTAAACCTTCCCGTGTGACAGGAAATCACTCATACATATCTTTTGTGGAGATCGTGGACGCAATTTGCGTTGACGATGTCTAAATATAGATTACCCTAATTTTAGTGTCAGTAGCTTTGCGTAGTCCTTCTTCTATCTCTTGAATAAGGCCAAATTCAAGGGACGGAGAAGTTATTCTGTAACCTATTTGTAACTGTTGGTTGTGTGTGTATGTTAATTAACCTCATTTCGTTATCAATAGATATGTCTTGTCATTTAATTAGACTTTTATTTTTGACAGTAGAATAAGCTAATTGATAATATCTTAAATTTCAGAGGATACGTACTAAGTAAGGTCTCCCTGTAGACCGCGATCAAAATTTATACTAACCCTTGGGGTCTTGACAAAATTAACAAAAGGCCTAGGGAACTGCTTCTAGCTACTCCGAGAACAGTTCCCTATCTTGAGCGACAATCCGGAGTAGTGGCGTCCTCTTTCCCTTCCTACGCCCCGATTTCTAGTAGAGCGCTGATGGTGCTGGGACCCTCCCTTCTTCGATAAGCTAGTGGCCACCAGTACTTTTGTTGCGGCGTAAAGCCAAAAACACTCGTGGTTTGTTAGAATGGAACATCTTTGCAAAAGTTTTTGTTACTTTAATTTTTTACATATTTAAATACTTGCTCCACCGTTTCAAAAGTGCTTGGAAGGCGTCAGCAAAGAAGGGACCTTATTGATATCTTCGAAACAGTCTAAAAAGGTGCAAATCACTGGAGGTTATAAGGTTTCTCAGCAACGAATAAAATTTTCTGATCGTTTGGAGCGGGCCGAGCTCAGACAACCGGAGCGTTTTCGGCGAATGGATTTCCGTAGTTTCTTCAAAGTAAAATTCTGTCAATATGCCCTATGAGCTTCAAAAATGGTTTTAATATTTATATAATTTGACCTTAAAATGTTTAAATTATGGTTTATAATTATTATTTGAGGTAATAGGTCAATAAATTACCTCAAATAATAATTATAAACCATAATTCAAAAATGGTTATCATAATTTTAAGCGTTGCTCCATTCGATGACGTTACGCTTCGATTCAGGTCAAAAGTAGTGAACTCTCGATTTTCTCCTCGATTTCTACGATAAAGTCTTCCACCCTATCATGGGTAAAACCAACATGTTCATTTTGTGTATGGCAGAAAACTGGCGTGGGATTCGTCATGTGCAGGCATTGTTTTGGAAGTTTAAAGCAGTTCAATGAGAACAACGTAGCCTACCAGCTATGCCTGCAGTGTCGCAGTCTCCGTTGCCCACTAATGCCCCTTGAACACTTTGCTTGTCTTTCTTTAGTTTAAAAACTATAGGCAAGCTAGTTATGGGTGTGCCAACTTCACAATATTGAAAAATCAAAGAGTTTCTTTTGTTAATTGCTCATCGTTTTTCTACCAATGCTCCCTTGGAATTTTTGGTTGCCCACTCTAGCTCAAAAGCTGTATGTGTATTAATTATGGATTATTAACTTCACAATATCCCACTTTATTGCAAAATCAAAAATTCTCTCTTCTTAAATGCTTGTCTATCATGTGTCCACCAATGCCCCTTCTCTAGTTAAAAAAATATTTGGGGGGGTCAACTACACTCTCCTTATTAAAGAGCCTACAGTTAACATTTTGCTAATAGTTGCTTGTGTTTGTCTAATAATGCCCTTTGGGCTTTTTGTTTGCAGCCTTTAGTTCAAAACTTGTGGCCGAAATCAATTATGGGAGCACAATATGCAAACATTAGCAAATAGAAGATTTTAGACTTGCTAGTATAATTGATTTACCTCTAGTTTATGAACTAAAATATTTAAAAAACTTAATTTCAGGTTATTCAATAGGGTGAAGCTATTGTGTAGTTCGCATCCCCGTAATTAACTTGCCTATAAAATTTGCTCTAGAAGAAACGAAACGAAAATCCCAAAGGGTTATTACTGGCTAAACGATGGCCTAATATTTACGCAAAGAATTTGTTTTTATTCTTGAATAAGAGGTGGGGGTGTTGTGAAGTTGGCACTCTCATAACTAAATTGTCTATAGTTTATCAATGGGGGAGGGGTCAAATGAATATTACAAGGGGGAATTAGTGCACAGATTAAGTAAATATGTGCGAAGAGAAAATTTTTGACTTTTCAATAAGGTGCGCACCCCGTTTGCCTACAGTTTTCGGAGTAGAGGGGAGAATGAAAATTCCAAAGGGACATTGGTGGAGAAATGATGGGCAAACTAACAAAAGAAACAGTTTGATTTTTCAATAATGGGGGGGCGGGCTATTGTGAAACCGTTATTCCTGTAACTGACTTACCTATAGTTTTTGAACTAGATGTGAGCAAACAAAAATTTTAAAGGAGTAATAGTGAGCAAATGTTTACAAAAAGAAAAAGGGGGAATATGCCACTTTCACGGGACGACTTTGTTAGCTGTTGAATTGCTGTATATAATTACATCTCAAGTATTTCTTTATGTACTTTTTCTGTGGCCAGTTCTTTGGCATTTGGTGACATACAATCATACAGTACAACCGCCAGACGTGCAGTTAACTAACCGTGAACTGCGAGCTGGCGCTGTTGCTGATTTTTCGCCCACTGGAGCTGCTACTATCGGCAAAAAAGGTGCGCTAAATACTTATGAAATTTTCCAATCCATGAGGATTTGTGACATATTAACTTACCCTGGTATTTGAATGACGATATTTTTGCTTTGCTACCTTCATGCTTTTATAGGTAATGTTGAGATACCTCTGTCGGTTTAATTTTTTCGGTAACCGTGTCCGTTTTTACGATGTAATCAATGATCTGTAAACACAGTTACTAGATTTGAATTAACAAAAATTGCATTTTATGTAAAGCTCGTTTCACAAAAGAAGTACACCGTCAAGTTGGTACTATTGATGCCACATTAAAATAAAAATATTAACTTACACCACATGTCTACGAATAAATAAAATCATGCATATAAGAAATTCTTGCACACAGATAATGTAAATTAATTTGATTTAATTGAACTTTAGGCTAGATTGTTAAAATGGTAGAAAATGGTAGATTTTATAAACAAATATGAAAAGCCAAGGTCGTGCATGACTACCTCAATAGAAACCATATTTAAAATTTGCATGGAAACATAACAACTGTACCGACAACATCCCTAAATTTTAATACTAGTTGTTCATTGAACGACACGATTTATGTAAATTAATGTGACAACCGCATAGGGTATCTAACCGACAAGAAAACTTAAACTCATTAGTTTAAATTCAAAAGGCAAGCCACCGCATTGGATAAGCAAACTGTGAAAAGGTTATATAAGTAGCAACTGCCAAAAACATTCGTCTTTTCCTGATTAGCTAGCATTGATGAAACATCACAAAGATACAGTGTAATCAGTATGTAACATAGTTAATGCAGTCAAAGATCCAGTGACAAGTTCATCGTTAAAATTAATTTTAGGAGACAACTAGTCTGTTCTAAATCCAAGAAATAATTTGCAAAGACAGCCTACGAAACAGCAGGGATTCAATAAATATATTCTACAATATAAAGGTTAGTTTGAAAATTATTGAAATAACTCAAATTCGGGGGTGACGCGAAACGAGAAATTTCAAAATAGTTTCAAAGAAATTGAATGATTTAAACAACGGTGTATAGCTTTTATTTAAAATTCTGGTAACTAGTAGTCTATACCTTTAGTACAGTATGTAATCCTTTAGTATTAGAATAATCTTTTTAAACAAATGCTTTATTTACTGTAAATGTATAAATTCGTTTTGTAAGGTAAAACATCGGAGTGGTAAATTAACTGCTTTCATTAGCACTTATTTTAAGTAATTCTTGTACTTCCTTTGACGCTTTTATTATTTTAATTGTTTTATTTTGTTATGTAAATAACATAATTTTTAACTTGAATTTAATAAATAGATTTAAACTTACATTTTCGAGAATAATAACAAAGCTTGATTTTAAACAATACGCAAGCCAGGTAATAAGGTATATAAAAGTACTTGTTGTATGTGTCATTGTACGAAAGAGGCACCCCTAACGATGTTAGTTGGCCGTTGACCCCAAATATATAAACAAGTAAATTATTAGATACCGCTCGATCAAGTAAATAGTTGAAGTAAGTCCAGCACTACTTGACGTATTTTTAAATTTTCTTTCCAATTATTTATCACATTTGTATTATTAGTACTTATTATTATAATATCAATAATTGGAGGAAAATTTAAAAATTTGATAATTACGCAAACTACACAGCGAACTTCTTATGCGAAACCAACTCTATATGCAGATAGCGATAATTATGGTAATAGTAAAAGAAGAAGTTGCTAATCAAATATTTTCTCGTATACTTATTCGTGTTTTAATTATACTGTCGTTAAAATTGTAATTATTTTTTATTTATTAATACCCGTGAATCTTGTCAGACTCGGCTATATAAAAATAAAAGGAAATAAAATTAATGTACCTGTCATAAATCGAACAAACAGATCTCGTTGATTATAGTTGTTCTAGTTTGATGCTTTCATATTTTATGTTATTCGACAGACTGTTAATCAAAACCATAGTAATAAATACATTTCTTCTTTCGGAAGGCATTTTTAAATATTTCAAATAATAAATCATTTAATTAATACTGATGGACGAGGAGTGGCTACTGGAATATAAAATTGTCTGTTGGTAGCTAAAATTTATGAGTAACTACGTTAAATACACCTTTTTATTTCACATTTACAATATTCCACTTTTTATGTAGGAAAAACGGTATTTTTAATTGCTCTTGTTGATGAAGGTACAATTTACAGGATTCTTTCTTTATGCTCTTCGCACATCTGTTTGCTACTCATCTAAATTGTTTTAAAGTCGTTTATTGCTTGTTTAAAATTTATGTCAGGTTATATGCATCTAAAAATTTTATTTTATCTTCATAAATTTTAACGAAAACAGGAAGAGGATTTGTAGGCCTGTAATAATTTAAAACTTAAATTTATATTTCAGCCAAGGAGTTAATGGTTGCGGAATGCAAGAATAATTTTAATAAGGCATTGGATTTGGCGGTAAAGAATTTCAATATACCAGACCGCCACATAGATAAGATGATAAAATGAACTTTTAATGCATATTCAAAATTTGACACTTCATATGACAACATTTCTACTTTTACAACACGGTCTTTCTGGATCGGCATGTTCACCGCTTTATTTAGGCCAGCTTAATCAATTACGCGAAGTTTTTTTTGAAAAAATTCATAATTGGGAGTAAATTTATTTAAAACTAATCCGTATTGAAATTTTGGGGAACATTTAATTTCGAATAAAAATAGCTGCAACTTAATATATTTTGCAATACAAAACAATATTATGCTTTTCTTTTAATAACTAATTCACGGTAGAGTGAAACAAAATCACATTCATATTTTCTAAATTTTAATGTAAATTATTCGAACAAATGTCCCCTTTCAAAGGGGAATGAGATTCTAGAGGCGTCACTTGGTGTGAGACCATCATAGCTAAGGGGTGGTTTCTCGTACCAAATTTAAACAGTAGTTCTGTAAAGATTTAAGTAGCGTATTTATTATCGCAATTTCGCAGATTTTAATTAAGATACCTATTTTTTTTGGCGCATAATTTCATGGACCTGAAGGATAGTTTCATCAGGCAACTCTTGGGGTTATCGTATAAGAATCATCAGATACATACATTGGAAAAGCAGTTCCGGCTTTGTACTTAACCTTTTTGCCGCCTTTTAATTCAACTTTGGTAATAATGAGCGCTTATTGTTTATTAAGTATTGGTATTTGATAACTTCCCATCAGGGAAGTTGATTATAGAATTTAACAAGAACAATTTTGTTGCCTGTATAATATTTCATATCATTAATGTTTGGCTAATGTTTAGATTATGGTTAACTAATTACGGATCGATCTCATTTGTTCTGAATTTATCAGTAAGTTAATTAAAGCCAATATATCGTTGATAAATAATGGCAGAGCCATCCATTGTTTATATGAGGAGGTATTTTATTTATATCAATATATCGTGTTTGCCTTATTAATGCGCTTGTTTTATGAAAGTGTAGGTAAGTCTTGCATACTCTTTCGTAAAAACAAGAACAGTATCAGCGGTGAACACAACGAAAATGCACCTTCGCAACTACCTGTAACGTCATTAAGTTCATATAAACATTTTGCAAAGATACGTCAAGTTATATCGTCAATTTTGGATAATATTCCCGCATTGAAGAATTTCGTTTAATTCTTTTGTCCTTATTCAAAATATTAAATTCAACGACTTTAATCAAATGGCTCCCTACTCATTTTATTTGCCAATTTAAAGACTACACCAAATTTGCCACAACTGGATATGTAAGTTAAGTTTTAATGCTAGTAATTCGCAAATCGACACAATTTATGCCAATTAGTGTGATCGGTGAAAATCGACAACCGAAAACCAGATTTAAACTCATTGGATTAATTCAGAAAGCTAGCAGTCGTTGTTTGTTGGTCGCGACCTTATAATTCAGTTGATCGAGCGGCTATCATATTATTTATTTACGGCCAACGGCCAACTAACATCATTTAGCGTAGCTCAGGCATGCAGCTTAAATGTTATCTACCTTTTTCTTGGTTTGTTTATTATTTAAATCAAGCTTCGTTATGTTTCTCGGATAAATACAAAATGCAGGTTTAAAACATTTGTTAAGTAAGAGTTAAAATTGATGTCATTTGCATGTAATACATACTACTACTTCTACCACTACTACAACTACCAATCATGCCATTCCCTTAGAGGGGTAGGCAGAGCCCAATAACAAGCCTCCACCTTCACAACCTCTGCATTCTACATTATCCGCACCATCACACTATCCCACCAATCCTACTATCTCTACTCTCGTCCATTCACTACTTTTCTCCTTACACACTTCTTTTGCTTTTCAGTATTACATAACAAATTAAGATAATAAAAGCAATAAGGAAGTAATTAGATTAATTAAAATAAATGATAATAAATTATTTAATTTACGGTCAAGATGTTATCACCTTACACGAACTAAATTTTAATTTTCAGTAAATAAGATATTTGTTGCAAAAAGCTTACTCTAACATTGAAGGGATTACATACAATCTCTAGCTAAAGTTTCAAATAAAAGAATTTATAAATGAATACTTGAGCTGTACATCTTTATTTAGATTTAAATAAATCAAATTTCGACGTTTCACGTCACTCCCGAATTTTATATTGTAGTATCATTTTCCGGTGTTCAATTCCCACGTCGTTTATTTCACAGGCTGATTCTTATAAAAATTAATTTCTTGTATTTAGAGCAGACTTTTTCCCCTGCATTCGCAGGGCATTCGCTCTTTCTCTAAATTAGTTTGACGATGACGTGGTCACCGGACTTTGGACTGAATTAACTTTATTACTGAATAATTACAATGCAACTTTGCGATGCTACATCGATTCTGGTTAATCAAGAAAGGCGAACACTTTTAGTTGTTGGGGGTTTGCATAACCTTTCTCACTGGTTTATCCAACTTGCATTTTGAATTGAAACCAATGAGATTAAATTTTGTTGTCGGTTAGTTGCAATATGCGGCTCTCACGTTAATTTATATAAATCGTGCCGTTTCACGGGTAGCATTAAGACTTAAATTAGAGATGTTGGTAGGATTGTTAAAACTTTCCATGCAATTTTTAAAGATGCTTTTTATTGAGATGGTCATACGTAATCTTGGATCTTCACGTTTGTTTAGCAAATCTACCGATTTCTATCATTTTAACAATTACAATAAGTTAATTTACATTAATGGTTAATATACTTTATTTGTGCATAAGAATTTTTATTTATTCCTAGACATGTTGGCGCGAAGTAATTTTTATTTTAATGTGGCATAAATACCTTACCTGTGAAAAGCTTTATAAACCTAAAACAACAGAAAATGAGCGCCTTTTTCCTGATCCACAAGAACCGATACACAGATATCTCCAAATTGCAGTGTAAATATACAATGGCAAGTCAAACATTCAAAGACCCGGTGAACTAGTGTTACTAGTTGAAATAGAGAAGGAACAATATAAGTTAATTGTTATACTCACGACCTCAAGGGGCACATGAAGCCCGCTCTAATTCACAAAATAATTATACGCGACATGGAGTATTAAATAAAAAGATAAGTGCTATCATAGTAGAGAAGTGCAAGTTGCAAAATACAGTAAAGTTAGTCGCGATTTAAATTAAATTGTCCGTACTCGGGAGTGATATTTTGGTGCGATAAATTAAAAGGCAATCATGCTTAAATTTTTAAGATAAATTGTATTTATTTTAGTTAGCTAAATAAAAGTACGCAATTTCTACTATTCATCTTAACAAATGTTTCATTGACATACAGGTTAGAAATCGAAATACCTTTCTTTAGACAAAACTATTTTAATCTTATAGATTTAAAGTAAAATAACCGTAAACAAACATTTTTGCTGTTTAACTAGAGATTCAATTTGTAGGAGTACGGATACTTATTTATACTTAAATGGTAATTCAATAAAACTTAAACAAAAGGCCTGCCTAATTAATTTCAAATAACTGACTAATGTTAATATTAAATTAAAATAACCAACAGTGTTCCTAAATTTCAATTCTGATGTGTTTAAGGGCGTCATGGGCCAAGCCAAAGGTAAAAATAATTTGGAAATAACCTTAGCTCGAATATTGAAACTCACCTGGGCTGTCAGCAAACGGGGCTAAAATAGAGGATCAAAATGGGTTTGGCATCGCAATGTTTTACAAAAAAATAAAGTATTATCACCTCATTCTAATACGGAGCTAGTTAAAAGTAGATAGCAATTTAGTCTAATAAACCGCAACAGAGAATTTATTTATCAAGACACGCGCTCAACCTAAAAATTGGTATCGCAACTAGGTGTGATAACACTGTTGATAAATTTAAAGCAACAGTTAATTATTTATCAACAATCTAATTCTAGTTAATTAACTTCGACATCATATAAGTTAATCCAGTATTGCACATTAAAATTAAAATTACGAAGTAAAGGTAAAGGGACAGGCGGCGCTTGCGCTTCCTTTAAAGTCCATATTTAAGGAACGGAGCGTGATGTACATAAAGCTAAAAAATATTAGCTTTAGTAATAAATTTAAATTCTAGAAATAGAAATACTTAGGCTAAGATTTATGAAAGTCGCATATGGAGGAAAATTCGAACTAATCGTGAGAGTCCTATTTAACGGCCCTCAATTCAAATTCTATTGATTGTTAGTGAAACTTACAGTGAAAATTTGAATATTTCCGATTCCAAGACGCATTAAACCACCGCTGAAGTAGTGAACTATGCTCGTCGTAACAAAGTCGTATAAAATATGTAAACAATTTTACTTACCGTCCATTATAAGTTGCCGCATCACCAGATTGCTTAACTCGCCGATTAATTGCAAGAAACCAATTAATGATGAGGGCGAATTCTGACAGATTGAATAAATTAATAATAAAGCGTATAATCAATGTATTGTGTTCCAAGAAATCTAAAACAAACAACCAATGCGTAGGCGTTATATAAATTAGATAAACACTTATTTCATCAACCCTCCCTACAAATAATTAAAATTCAGTAATATTTATACAAAAAATTATTGTATTTGTTCTTGTCAAAACGGCAAATTTATTTAGAGGCAACTTCTATAATCCTTAAGATACCTACTATTTCTGAATCAATGAAATTTGCAAAATCGGAAAAGGCACAAATATCGAAAAATTTTCCTTGGCCGCGATTTGAACCTAGGATTTTTGGATAGATACTCCAACGTGCTAACCATTGCACTATCAAGGACCATATACCAACCTGTTGAAAAGCTTTCTATAAATGTGCCACTTTTGAAGTAACGATGTTTATATTAACTTGCCAAGACTCGGAGAGCCAACAATACCTTCAGATTCACACCTAGTCGATATATTACAAATATATATGTGCGAAGTTAGTTGTTTTTAGAAATTA
>JAHWXV010236783.1:0-15558 GCA_024586415.1 Phrixothrix hirtus | reverse complement strand
GGGGGGGGGACCAATCTATTATTAATAAAGGCTATGTTTATATTTTGTTCTTTTTCTTTAAAATTTTAATCAATTTCTAGCTTTTAGTAATTAAAATCTTTTGTCAAGTTTGGTCAAAAAATTCCTTGGTGTTGCGATTTCCTTGTCACTGAGTACATATAAAATGCTGAATTACGTTTTTGTGTATGAAAATAAATATATGGGTGTTCATGATGAATTTTACTACAACTAAATTTCGTCATTTGATAGTGCGGTATTATTTGGAATAGCTAAATCTGGAAGTATGTGTAATTAGAAAAATCCTAAGTAGCGCTTCCGTTTAGTATCACATCAAAGAATATTGCACCATGATTCGGTGACCTATTATTTCCACCCATACGTTAAATTTCTAAGAAAAGTATATGTACCTACTAGATCAAATGAGGATTCTCGGTTACCAAATACCTGAAAATTTGTCTGTTGACGGAACCACTCAAGAAGAATGCCGCCTCATCCGCGAAAACCATTTTCTGGATACTATTTACGTTTTAGTTCCTTGCATCACTTGTCTGCTCGCAAAATTGAAATCTACAGTTAAAGTTGTTTTGTAATAACCCTTTTACGATGCTTGGCTTATAATGATGGAATTCTGCTGTTTTTAATACCTTTGATACTGCCTTTTCCCCAAATTGTAAGTGACTGCCAAACAACTAAGGTTTTCATAAAAATACTCTTCTATTTCCAAAACAGCACTTAGTTTTGTGTCTTCACTATCTGGTCGGTTTTAGGTACATCCCTGATATAACCAAACTATCTGAATTTTTTTTTCTATTTTAGATACTGTAGATCTGCTAATAGACGGACATTCAGGGTGATCTTCACTAAATAAGTTACAAACTTGTTGAGTACGCATTCGATGACTGACAGCAATCATCACAACTACCTCAAATGGGTCTCTTTTTGTGAAGCGCATTTTTTACCTAAATTTTCAGTAATAGATCAATAAAAATAAATTATATATACATATATACATACGAGGTGTGTAATAAATTCGGTGAATGGTTTAATATATCAGTATTCAGCGCTTGAAACAAGGTCGCGCGCATGTGTAGGTATCCATGGACATGATTTAATCATATCAATAGAGTTTTTGGAGCGCTGTGCGTCTAAAAGCCATGGAGCAACGACACAACATCAAGTTCTGCTTCAAATTGCGTAAACCGGCGACGGAAACACATGAAATGTTGGTACAAGTTTACGAGCAGAATTCTGTGAGTAGAAAATGTGTGCACGATTGGTTTGCACACTTTCACATTGGCAGGGAATTGGAGAAGGACGAACTGCGTTCGGGCCTACCATCCCAAAGCAGGACGACCGAAAACATTGAAGGCATGCGAGTGTTATAGAGCGAAAGATCGGCGATTGACTTTGCGATTGATAGTAGCAGAAGTGGGTATCATCAAAAACATAGTGAGAGACAGCATCCATGAAGATTTGTGTAAGAGCAAAATTTGTTGAGGATTTCTGCCGCACATCCTAACAGACAAGCAAAAAGCAAGACGTTTTGAATATAGTGGTGGTTTCATCACCATGTGTGACCGGGATCCGCCCCTTTTTGGGTTGAATTGTCACAGTAGACGAGTCTTGGTGTTACCAGTACGACTCCGAAGCCAAAAGGCTATCAATGGAATGGCGGTGACCTTCTTTACCCAGACTAATAAAGAGCCTCATGCAAAAATCTAAGATGATGACAATGTTAATTACATTTTTCGATAAATAGGGAATCATCCATAAGGAATTCTGACCAAACGGTGAATGCCGTATTCTACTTGGAGGTTCCCAAACGTTTGTTGCATCGCTTTCAGCGCGTTAAGTCACAGATGATTCAAACCGAAAAGAGTATGTTACTGCAAGACAATGCACCATCGCATACGAGCATCATTGTACGTCAATTTTAACTCAGAGTGGCGTGACAGTTTTGGAACACCCACCCTACTCTCCATATCTGGCTCCTGCTAACTTTCTTTGTTCCCTCATCTTAAGGGCACTATGAAGGGAGGTTGAAAGACGTGTGACAGCACTTCTGAAAGTGCTTCCAAAGCAAGAGTTTTGCGACAGTTTCTTGAAGCTATACGAACGTTGTCAAAAGTTTGCTGTCTGGTAGCGCTACACCCAGCAATTATATGATATTTCTAGAATTTAAAAGGTAGATGGTATATGTAAATAAAACTTTTAAAAATTCGGTTGTTTTTATACTAAATCTGATTTTGATATTCAATCCTAGCTCCATCACTGCAACAATATCGCGAATTATCGGGTTCATAACTAAAATAACATAACCAAAAATTTGCAATAATTTAGGAAATGTAATAACAGATTATTTAAAAACTATACTGTTTCAGTTCAAATAAAAAGTATCCCTGTGTTACTTAAAACTTATTTGTTTAAGAAAATTGAAACACTTGCCGAAAATCCTCCAATAGCAGATATAATTGATGAAACTGTAGTAGTGCTTTAGAACAAGAAATTTAACTCTTTTCCAACAAAAGGCTTTTTATTGATCAAATAAAGTTGTGTCTTGGAAGTACTGTTTGTGTAATTCTAAATAGTAGCAGAAAGTCTTTTTAAAATGGTTTTTCAAGCAAATTATCGCCTAAACAACAATTACTAAGATTTTATGAAATTTAGGTAACTTAAAATCCATAGTGAATGTCAATTGCCTATATAAGGTTTAAGAATATAAGCATAAAAATCTGAAGCGTTGTCTTCTACATCACAAGTCTTAAATAATTACAAATACGAATTTTAAGATATAAAATATAAAAATACGTAAGTTTTTAACCGAGTTATCTAGCGCGAACATAAACAGATCCTGCGGCAGGAAACACAAAAAGGTTAGTTACCGGCAAGTTTAAGAGCCAAGCTATCCGCTTTAGCATAAGCTCTGGACTACCTTCAGTTTCAAGGAACTGAATTTTCGCCGCGTCTCAAAATACTCGGGGCCTGGATCCATTACAAAGATATAAATTACAAAAAGCAAGCAACTGACGTAATTGTATTTTCAACAGCCGAAACAATATAAAACATTTTAAAGTATGTGAAGCTCTTAATTTTCATCTGATAACTTCAGCAGAATAGTAAAATTTCTAAACGTATTAACGTAATATTATTTAATTTAAACAACTTTTTTGTTTACATTTTGCGAACTGGTACATGAGGTACTTATTCGAGACACGTCATTAAATTTTTGTAACCATTAGTACAATTTTAACTTTGTGTATATATAATTTTGTATTTGCATATAAATACATTTTTGTTTTAAAATATACTATCAAAAAAATGTGAACCTTGTTATTATTGGAAGAAAATGTCGATTTTGGTGGAAACCTACAAATTTAAATAAATATGAATATAATATAAAACTTTTCATTTACCTTCAGGTAAAGATATGTAATAGACCAATAAATTTATTGTCCTGAAAGAAGTGTCTTTGATCCTTAGACAAAATTCACAATAAAACCTTAAAGAACGTCAGTTGCCTATATAAAACCAGTTCACGCATAAGGTAAAAAGCGTAATAAATACAACTAGAGCAAGTTGCTCATAATTTGCCAACGGGTATCCAATAAAAGACTTGATAGCGAAATTTATACCAAGCTAAAAATTTAATTTTAACTTTGTCTCGAGCTTATAAGTGAGACATCAAAAGTACCTTTCTAAATTATTATTGCTTGATGAAATATTGAAGTTGAAAATATTCTCGCCTCCCTTACATCATATGTCGATGAAGGCTATTATGCAGGTTATATAGAACATAATTATCTATAATTACTTATATGCATTTTTAACTTTTAAACTATTAACCAAGTTAACTATTTTTCTGACAGCGCGGAGATGAGGCAAAAGCGCATTTGCTTATGGAATAACGCTGTACAAACTATGATCAGTAATACAATGCGCCATATTGAATTGTACGTAAATACAAAACTAAAAAATATTTATTATTTATAAACACTCACTTGTAAATTATGTGATTTAGCTTAAAAGCTAAAAATACATTGTATTATAGGAATAAAAATAGAAACCAAAAAAACGTTTAAAACCCTTTCGAAAACACCTCCCACCTCCCAACCACTCCAAGTTGCAAATCTTAATATTAACCTTCCCCCATGTGTGTGAACATCATTAGAGTGCTCTTTCAAAATGATTATCAGTAATATCATGCATCAATACATTTTATTGTGTAATTAGCAAATTATTTAACAATAAATGAGTAACAATAGTAACCCTATGAATGCAATTGTTATCTAGTGCACAATTCCATATTACACTCATTTTAGAATGAAAATCAGTATTTCGACTTCAGGTCATTTTAAATGTTCAATATTACACCAATTATTTTCAAAACAGCAGCATGATCTATTCCCAAACTCAGCGCAAAGTTTTACAAATATCTGTGGCATAATTACCCTACATTGTTGCAAGAAGTTGGTGGTGTTCTATATACAATATATTTAAGATGTCCCCAAAGAGATAAATTCAACGGTGAAAGATCTGGTGACCTATGAGACCATTATGTTGGTCTTTTCCTTCCAATCTATTGCCTCACTGGCAAAGCATAGTGTGGGGTTGCTCCATGTTGCTGAAAATGAACTTAATATTTATTTGACATTAGATTCCCATGAACATCTAGTTGCGTTTCAATTGCGTTTGTAATCATAGGCTCAATCACAGTGTCTAGCAGATTTAAACAAATATCACCATTGAGATTTTTATTGATGAATATTGGCCAGATGCTGCTATTTCCAAGCATTCCTGCCCAAATATTGACTTTGTTGGGGTACCACGTGTGCCCATCTTTGAAGTACTGAATATTTTCATTATATCAATAACGGAAATTTTGTTCATTAACTTCTTCATTGAAATAAAAAGTGCAATCCTCACCAAACCAAATTTTTTCCACAATGAACGTGTAGATGCCGTTTGCTCTCTAAAGAAAACTCACCTAAAACCTCTAATTACGTGACTTCGTTAACTACTCTAAGTTTATTCCTCTTTTCTTAGCCGCTACTCTAATTTCCGGAATTTTTTCAACATATTCTGTAATGTACTTATGTTTTACATTTCTTTTTGGATATATTTGATTAAATATTATCGCCTTTCTTAAAAGAATACTTCTTTGCACCCTATAAGAAAATTATTTTAGTACTTTCAGCCATAGAATATCTCAATTTTAAATAATAATTAAACTTTTAGGCAATCCTTTATTTCTTTATTATTCTCACAAAATTACGAGAACTTCATCTAACCTACACTTCAATTGCTATATTTAAGTCAGTATTAGAAAACAACTGAATTCATAAGGTAACTATCGTTATCGACTTATTATTAATGATTTACCAATTTCTCAATCAGATGTACTAACGTATATTACTGAAAAGCATTTTTAAAAAGCTTTCTAATGATGTGTCACACACTGTGGTTCCTAATTAAGATTTTGAAACTTACAGTGGCTAGAAGGTGGGCGATTAGGATGGATTGTATTTGTCCTTGCCGTTTTCAAAACGATTTTTAGTATTTTCTGGTATCTCCTTTTATTCCTACCATAAAGTGTATTTTTCGTTTTTAAATTATCACCCGGTATAACATTTTTATGATCTTTATTTAAATGATGCAGGGCAAACGATGAATAAAAAAAAATATATTATTTCCCGAAAAGTTGTGACGTTTCAGTCCTTACTGAAAAGTGCACGGAGAACAAAGAATTTGCATTCTGCTCGGTGGTAGCTCTTAGTCGTGAGGGGTGCTTCTTTATCTAGCTCTTGTTGATCCTGTATACCTCTGTCTCGATTAGTCTACGGGTCGGAACTCCGGTGAAAAGGCTCGCTTACGGTGGATACCGTTTGTGCAAAATGACGTCGCTAGAACTTCGGTCACGAAACGAACTTTCAGTCAATGTTCGCTTCGGTCATAGGCGGAACTGAAGAGACATGTGGTAACACTAGTTTATTCACATAAATAAATAAGTAATTCAAATGATACAAATGATACAAATAAATAAGTGATTCAAACATAAACGGAACTCAAAATCGAAATCATTCTAGTTTGTTAGCAAAGTAATTAAGAATCTAAGACAGCATACAGAGTAAATTATTTACAAATATTCGCATTCGTAAATTAAGTCAGGGTTTATAGGAGACTCGTAGGATGGGAGTGCTATGAATTCTGTCGCGGTACTCGGGCGAACGGCGGGCACAAGCTTACCAGGGTCGGTCAATTTCTGTTCACCTGATATGTATGATCGCACGGGTCGGCGGTATGCTTAGAGGTCAGTATATGCGAGTCACTTTCAGCGGCATTCAAGGGCGTAGTTAATAACGGGCCGGACGGAGGCGAGAGGATGGCGTGTATCCGCTACCAGAGATGCCACTCAAAAGCCGCCAGTCGCGTCTGTCGAAAATAGCGTCGTCTCTGTAAATCACAGCCCAGCTACGCATTTACAAACGACGGACTATTTTGTTTGGTGAATGGTCTCAGTTCAACGTCGACGTGCGTCCGTTATCGTTACAACACAACACACGACGATGTCGAAGGACGTTCGGCGTCTTTCACTAATAGTTACAGAGCAACGTGCTTACGAACGACTCCACGACGGTCTGGTTTAAAATTATGCACTCACTCGCGGTATTAGACACTTTGTTAAAGTTTGTGAAGTCTGTAATTCAGTCTTATTAGCTACAATTCCCAATTTATTAATATATCGAAATGCGTAGAATTTTAGGAATTCTATTAAATCGCGGTTCGCGTTATTCTGGCGTTTTGCAGAAACATTACAAAGTGCTTCCCTAATACGAGAGTACACGCGGCGTGTGACACCTGCGCTTAAGGCTACTATCACGCATTCCATTGTTGCGACCTGTGAAGTCTCTCCAATGATCGATTCCGTGCTGTATTGGCGTACAGTTACGAATGAAAGAAAACATTTATTCCAAATAGCAGCACATTGATATTTATAGTACCTGCGTGTTACTTAATTATTAAAATGTTAAAGATGTAATATACAATAATCAGCCCTTGAAAATTGCATTTAGAGGAAAGACCACGTTTATATCTACATATTTGGGGGTGTAGTATTCATTCCATACATTTTATAAAGTATTTTACGTAAAAAGTTTATGTAAAATAATGATAAATATACAAACAAATTCAACATGTGCACTAATTTAAATATGAAACGATTGGAAACAAATCTGTTTTCTTAATAAATGCTAGAGCAAAAGCACTCTCGCAGGTTTTAAGTCTGCTGACTTGCAATGTTACCACTTTCTAAATTGCCTTTTGTATGCACTTTACCCGCTATAGTAACCACTCACAAAATGGGAGAAATTTAAACAGTTATACTTGAAAAAGTACTATCAAGTAGTATATGCCATTTAATTTGTCAAAAATATCATTTGATAGGGGGCCCCGCTTCGATCTACGCTCTCTCCAAGTCTGAATCAAAGATATCTATAATACATTTACACACAACTATTTCTAGAAACTACAAGAACCAAACAAAAACTTACCATAATTAACTTAAAAGCTTGATATAAAAATATAATTGCAACACTCGCACCCGATCCTCTAGAACGTATTAGTATGTAACTTGATATATACACCGCTTATGTGCTGCTAAGCGTGTAGGATACAATCTAACAACGTAGTCGAAATATATACAAACGGATAAGATGCGCAATCCTTCTACTCTTACAGCTACGCGTAGTTTCGCTTGCGATCGGTCTGCTACACCGCGCGCGAGCAACGGAGGGATAGATTAGCAAAAATGTGAATTTATAAAAAGTCGAAAATTTAGACTAAATATTTTGAGTACATACTAAATATTTTATATTTCCAAAAAGTTACATTTAAGCTAATTTAAAATATTTATAGATCGTGTTCCGTTAAAAATACACAAGTTTGATTTCTTCCTAGAAATCAGTACACGGTAGACAAGGTCTGATTACTGTACTGAATTTAACGTAAATAACTGCACAAGAATGACTTTCATTTTTCCAGTATCCTATAGAATAAGGTAGTTACGGATGACACTCAAAAATAGAATATTTCCATTTCGGAAATAAAAACAGATATGAAAATTTGGTTTCTAACATTGTAAATTTTTAAAAAAGTTAGCGCAGGTACACGAAAACCGCAAGTTTATATGATGCTAATGTGTGCTCGCAAAACAATATTCAGTAGACTCGTCACATTTATTATTACTATGCAAATTAGCTTCCGTAACTGGAGAAAATCATCTGCTTGCCACCATGCAAATTACCGTCATTACAGTAATCAGACTCGTTATTACAATAAAACTTGCTCTACTAATCATTACATAAATTACAAACATACATACATTCACACATTTTATATACATGCATGCAAATGTCGGCGCGCCATTTTATAACTTCTCTTCTTACTATTCAATTGTCAGCGTGCCATTCTAACATGCAATACATATACTTTATTACTATATAACAGGCAGTCACCTTTTACTTACATGTTGATTCGCACACGCCCCGTTCCCGTTATCCAACATTCTCGATCCACTACAGCCAGACTCCTCGAGCTGTGTAGCCAAAATTAAAAAACTCGTTACTAACGGTTCCGCCAACTCTATCTCTTTCCTACACGTCCTACCACACACTACATTCTCAATCACCTTTCTATTACATTGTATTGCAACGCACTAAAAAAAAGTCAGTTGGGAAGGGGGGTGGGTGGAAAACTTTAATTCGTTGCGCCTACGCTAAGTCCACTTACCCTCCTGCAGAGTCAGTTGGTATACTATTATGCTTTGTTTTGAAATGCTCTGCAACGTTCATTTTTTCTAAATAAATTGAGTTATATTAAAGCAAGTATTTTCGCAGTCAATTTTTCTTAAACGTAACTTTTACCCTTGAAAGAAGTTGAAAGTGTTGAAAAAGTTAAACTCGCATTGGGGACGAAAGTACATATTTTAACGTTTGTTCCATTCAAATCTGCCCGCTGCTTCCATGTGACCTACCATAATGATCGCATACAACTCAAGATTTGGGGGTGGTTTTTACCCCATAAAACAGTTTTGGAGCAGATAAGAAAATACTTGTCTCTTATACTTTAGTTGTCTTCAACATATCCAAATTTTATCAAAATCGGGGTTGGAAACCTGGGATACCCTCCGTGTAAGTAGCTCGAAATCCTATCTTAAAAAATGCAACAATCTATAACATGAAGTTATACCTATTGTTAGTTACTCTTCTTACATATATATCAACAGTATACACATTTTGACGAGCAGAATTACTCACAAAAACTTTTCTTTAAATAGAAAATCTATAAAAATGTTTAATCAGCATTTCTACCATTCTGGTCTGTTAGTGTTGATACATAAGTTATTTAAATCTAAAATACCAAGTGCTCTTGAATAATAGCGGGAATTGTCTGTATTCACGCGCATGTCCATCATTTTCAGTAATGCATCCTTGTAAGCATGCGGGTTTACTCTCTAGAAATCCTTCGCTGAGGTGATATCCCGAAAACCTTTCAAAATTCCTTCGCAATGTTACAATAGTTATAATACAGTTCGTAGTTGATTACGTGCCTGTCAACATACTTGCAAAAGCGAACCGGTGTTCAGATATGTGGCCAGCCAGGGAATGGAATGGTTTTCTGGATGATCTTCAATCCAGTTCCTCAATACTCTAGTGATATGGGCAGGCGAATTGTCTTGTACTAGTATAATTTGCTCTGCCCTTCTTTTGAATATAAAATCTGGATAACTGGCAAAAAAGTATCTTCCGACACTACTATGTATCATTGAAGCAGTTAACAAGGTGAACTAACTTGCACAAATTGACCGGGCCCTGCTGCCGTTATCCAACCCCAACAGCCCATGGAATCCATTCATAAACTTATTGTTTCTGGATACTTATAGGATCATATTTATTAAGTCCTGTTTCCACTTAATGACGGCGATAGTCTCCTAGGGATCCTTGAACATAAGTACTGTTAAAAAACATTTATACTAGGTTTGTTCGTTTCGATACTACAGTTTGTACTACAAAACGCGGTGGAAGTTACTGATAAAATAAATAGTAAACTGTATATTGTAATTGTATATTATAGTAATTCAAACATTATTTATCGTAGATGGTAACTCTTGTTCTAAATAATTGGCTACAACATTTTCAACAAAATTTTCGTGTACTTGTTGAAATAAAGAAATACGTAAATCGTTTAGTACCTACTTCCATATCGTCTTCCTTTGACCCAGTATCAGTTAAAATTCATGCAATACCACATTAATGACTATGGAATTTATGCAATAATTAACCATTTGTTTTCTAGTATTATTTACCAGTCAAAATACTGAAGCCGGCACTGTTTATAATCTGTACCTGGATTCGAGCACGAATCACGAACAAGCGGGAAGGAGACAGAGCTCTATACCGGCCTGCAAAGCGAACACGCGTACAAAATTTTTACCGTTTAACTTATCTTATAATTTAATTATTTCTAGTGCCTTTTTGAAATGCTTTGTTCACTGATATAATTATGGGTGTCGTTTTGCAGGCCATGGCGCATTCTTTTGCTTGTTCTATATAAAACTATTATGTTGGGATAAATTTTATTTTTGTTACAGAATGGATCAAAATTCTTTCCAGAGCGAAGGGAGGGGCTGGTTATAAATCTATATTGGATGACTTTGTTGGAATACTTGATTACTTATACAATAATATTTTAGAATTATTGTGCAGAAGTGGGTAAGTGACTAGATATTATTTCCTGTAATAGTTATCGGTTGATTTTGCAACTGTTATTATCTGCTTATATCTTAATGGCCTTTGCCCTTTTGCGTGTAAGAGAGTAATAAGATCTTTCTTGGGCTAACAACAGCTAGTGAAATTAATCTTCTCTGTATTAAAGTGATATCTAGCAGGGCTATTTCATAACTTCGCACAATAATTGTACTATCAATGTATTTCCATCGTTTTTGAAGTTTTTACTGACTTTCCATGTGGGTGCTAGCTGCATTTTATTCAAGGGCCTATAACATTTTGTGCAAAAATGAGATTTTTTTAAATTGGGTTTATATTTATTCACTATCTTAGGCTTTCTA
Organism: Phrixothrix hirtus; assembly: GCA_024586415.1. Lineage (NCBI taxonomy): Eukaryota > Metazoa > Arthropoda > Insecta > Coleoptera > Phengodidae > Phrixothrix > Phrixothrix hirtus. The sequence goes on along the minus strand of JAHWXV010236783.1, from coordinate 4,436 downwards.
AATTTTAATTGATTTATAATTCATAGTTAATACTTGATTCATTAGTATTTGATTGCAATAAAATATTTCCTATTCATTTTAAATAAATTTTAATTTATTTAACAATAATCGATCAGCCGTGTTATTGGTCATATTACAAAATTGATCAACAATCACATTGATGTTTAAATTTAATTATTATACTAGTACTTATTATATTCTCTTACAACTGGAAGGATCTAGATCTCTTCGCAGCTGCATTCTAGCACAGCGCATCTGATTTGCATAATTCATGTACTCCTTTTTATTATTTTTAATTCAAAATTTAGATATATATTTCTATTCACATTATGAAAAATTTAGCAACGCCGTGATGCAATATTGTTTGCTACATTAAACGATTAATTGTTTATGTGTGATTATTTATTGTGCCTATGAGTGATCTGTTAGAATAATTAAATCACGAGTCAATTTCCCTCATTCATTATTTATCACTGACATCTGATAAGCGCCCCTTTTCCGCAACTTACCCGTCATTCAGTCAACGAACTAATTTATAGCTGGCGACCTCGGTATTTAATTTAATATCGAGACTCAGGTTGTAATACTCAAAGCTAATGCTGCCAATGATCAATTGTAATTTTTTGGCAAATACACAATTTAAAATTAATTTTTAAAGTAATAATGCAGGGTATAAATATTATTACGCATTGGCTATATAGTAATGTTTAGTGAAAAACTTCTTAAAATGAATGTTCTATATCGTAGCATTTATAAAAGTATAGTTTTGAAATTTAAATCTATACGTATGCAGTAGTCCATTTTGTTGAATATTGTCTTACTATGGCCGATTATTTGCATTTGACAGTACAACTTAACATTTTATTGAGCCATAAGCATACCAAAGTTTTGGCTTTATATAACTTGAATTTTTGGTAACAGTAGTTGATGTCATACTATTGTTAAGTTATACAATTTTCGCGAGTGCATTTCATAAGTCCAGTATTCGTATTCTGTTAAACAAAATTTCACTCCATTTATAAATACTAATAATTTTTTTCAGTTACTGTGCTTATATTCATGTTACTTTGATATTTATGAGCGCTACATATTTCTTCAGATCATACGTTCAACCAGCTTTATTCGTCATTTGCAACTTACTAGTCCATAATAACTTCATTTCATCTGATGATACACTTCAATCTTTCTAGCGTTAGTTGCTAATCTTGTATCCCCACCTTTTCTTCACTTTATTCCGTTCTCCCTTCATTTAGTTTCGATACGATTTTTTTGGTGTGGCTTAGTTGCTGTTTGAAGCAATTAGAGAGTCTTTAATGTGTTTGTAGGTTCAGTAATTTGAAATATACATAAATATTCGGTTGAATCAATCTTTAATTTATGCCTGAAAGAATAATAAGCTCAATTTAAAGAGGGCGCTTACAAATTCTGTTTAGTTTCAGGTAAATATCGTATTCTAGCCAATTATTAAATAATACAACGAAGAAAGGCTTTTATTTTTTTAATCATGAAAATTTTGACAAAAAATATCGCGTAATAATCGCGAATAAGTACGTTAAAGGGAAGTATTCACTAGATAAGTGTATTTTTAATTTTTTAGCACTAAAATTCATTACTTGTACTTAACTTTCAATAAACAGCTAGCATTAAGAGCACATAACATAAAGGTATTAGAAAATTAGTTTGAAATGTCACTAGTTGTACCTTAAAGTTATCTGAAAATGTTCCATTAAAAATTTAAATTGGGAAATTCTAAATAATAAATCTGCTCTGAACTTCAGTTTCTCTTTTGCACTAATTGTGAGACGCTAAACTAATTCTGGAATTTATAAATTATGAACTTGTAATCGATAGCTTGCTGCATGGACTAACATCTGATTGTTTTAATAATATAGGTCATTATATAAATTATTATTTAAAGTAACAAATGTAACTAAAAAATTCAGTTTTATATGCAATCGGCTAAAACGTAACAAGAATTGGCTCTTAATATTACATAACGTTAAATGCTGAACGTATATTGAATACCTTTTTCGACATTTATACAAAGTTACTTTTGAAAGCAAAAACCTGTAAGACTTAAATAATTTGATGTCATTTCAAAAGAAAGTTTTCCATATAACATTGTTGGCCATGATAATAATACAAGAATTTCTTGTAATGGCAAACTTGAAAAAATCTTTTCACTTTATTTTGTTAAAACTGAGTTAGAACTGTGGCAGTGCTGGAAAATATATCTAAAAAGAATTTGTTGAACGAAATATTTTTTGAGCGACTCAGCATGATTCGATGTCACTTTTACCTTTCAAAATGAGTTTAAATTTCAATTATCTCAGCTTTTTGCTTATGTCAACTTTGAAGTTATATAATTGGTAGGTAGATAGAAATATATTTTCAAGCATATCTTTTCAGTCGAATCGAAATTTAACGAAGGCACTTATAGGTATATTCAAACTTTATTTATTAATTAGTTCATTATAAAAGGGCTACACTATTTTACGGGATCCTGTCCTAACGACCTCAACTGCAAAAATTGAATATATTACAAATTAATTAGTGTTTAAGTATTATTCATCTTCTTTATGATAGTGATCTTACCGCAAAACTACAAAGCAATAAGAAATGCATGACGAATTAAACGATAAAAGACGGAAAACACAATATGCTCTACTAATAATAAATAAGTTAGGATAAAAATGTATTTTAAATCTACCGCAGTTATAGGTCCGGTAATTCACAATGTCATCTAGAACTCCTCTATATTGTAGCTAGTTGCTTTAGCTAGAACTTATTCAACTGTAATTTCAAGCTAGTCTATTTGTAATTCTATTACACATTGCTACTAAGAATGTATAAATTACCCACTTTCCACATGTTTTGTTAGTATATCCAGCACAATATCTGTAGATTACAACTTACTGGCACATCTTTTGTAACTAACTGTTGTATTTTGAATTTTTAAATTTAATATCTATGATTTATTCATAATATTAAGAATTAGCAACATAATGATTTACAACCAACTTAACTATTGCGTTTCTGGATTGTAATAAATGCAAAATTACGATTAATTCTAAATTACTCGATTTAAGATTTGTTGCAAATTGTAAAACTTCTTACTACTTGAAAAGTGTTTTACACTTACGACTTCACTGCCACATCCTTTAAATTCCAATATTGGGTGAATATGAAACAATAAATCTTACAAACACAATTTACTCCATCTGATTTAAATACTTAAATTTTATCAAGGAAATATTTAAAGACATAAGTAATTTAAGTAACTTTTGAAAAACTTTTGGATTGAAGCTTTTGAAGCCTCATTTAGGTAAATTGGCCACGAATTTTCACAAAAAATAATTTTAAAAATCTATTCCATCTGCACATGCCTCAAAAGTTATTTTAAAAACATCAAACGTAAATTATTGTTAAACAGCGACAACGCTAAATATGTATCTTAAAGAACGTTGATTCGATTAAAATTAAAGAACACAGCATACCAATAATGCAAATGCACTATCAGATTTAGGAAACGATTTTAATCCTTTTGAATTAAATTTACCGTTAATAGCGTATGAAAAAATTATAACCTAATGCTATGAAAATATACGTCGAATAAAGATTGTTGGTTTTTTATCAGGCACGGACAATTTCATGTTAACTAAATTTCTATCAAGAAAACTGTAGCATTTTTCAAGCCATATTTCAATTGGAAGTTATCGCGTATAAAAAATTAAGGGAAGCAGATAGAGTTCTGATTAGGTTGGATATCTGTGTTGTTTATGATTCTATACATGTTCTAATATGCTACAACTTTAACGAAGATCATTATTCATTCAAAATTTGTATAAATGAACATAAGTGTCGTTTTTGTATAGAAAAGTATAATGTAGATGGTTAAATCCGAGATGCAGTAATTGTATATCTATCCAGAATAAAAATAAGTATACATAAGATATTCATCTAAAACGTGCAGATTGATATCAACAGAACCGTTACGTTTACCAACATCTATTTTTAAGTTGAAACAAGATGTTTTACAAGCTTATTATGTTCAAAAATCAATCTATGCAACTGTCAACATTTCATCTTCCTATTATATTACTCCAAATATCAAAATTATCTGTTGCTCTCAAAATGTCAGAGATTTAACAGTAAAACTAGTGAATTTTACTGAGAGCTTCGTGCAGCAGCTATGATGTAGTTTATTTAAGTGAAGCATAGTAATCAAATGAAATTGTATGCTCAGAATGATTTCATAATAATTACATAGTATATCCTAAAGCTTAAAATTTGATTTTGACCTCATTAACTAAAACAGACACATAAAAATATTTTTATGTCATTTTTAAAATTGTAATAATTCTTTTCTGTTATACTATTTTTCTTTAGCTCTAATGAAGGGGTAAATTACATCCTGAAACGTTAGCCATAAAATA
>JAHWXV010236777.1:0-26230 GCA_024586415.1 Phrixothrix hirtus | reverse complement strand
TTTTGTGTAAACTTTGAACTGGCGCCACGGGCAAACGGTACACTTTTGTACATAGGTAAGTTGATTCCAATCGACTTATTTTGATCCCCAGAATATGTGGCAGCTCTATGTCCCAACAGTTTTGGACACCCTGTATATAAATTATATTAAAACTTAGTAATTGCTAAAAATAATGTTTGAATAGAAAATAATGCATGTTGGTTGTCGATGTGAAACTAGCGAATCACGCAGGCCCATCAATTGCCTCGTATAAAAATGTCTATTAAAAATATCTAACGACTTGAATTGACATTATATACATATTCGAGATTTTCTACTATCAAGTCTGTAGGCATCGGTAACTCAGTTGGTTAGAGCATGTGTCATGTAAGCACAAGGTCTGAGTTTGAGTCTCAGCCAATGCAGAAGATTTTTAATATGTATTAAAATACTTATCAAAAATTAAACATTCAAAAAATAATTATCTCAAATAGATAAATTTAAACAGTTAACTTGATGTATATAAATTATGTTAAAAATTAGTAATTGTTAAAAATAATCTTTGAATAGATAATATTGCATACTAGGTTGTCGATGTGAAACTAGCAAATCACGCAGGCTCATCAATTACCTCGTATAAAAATGTCTACTAAAAATATCTAACGCCTTGAATTGACATTATGTACATATTCGAGATTTTCTGCTATCAAGTCTGGAGGCATGGGTAGCTCAGTTGGTTAGAGCATGTATCATTTAAGCACAAGGAGCTGAGTTCTAGTGGGTGCGTGCGTGCGTGTGCTTACGTGTATGTGCGCGTGCGCGTGCGTGAGTGAGTCTGTATGTGTACTTATTTTTTGTTTAAGGTTTTAATAATACAGTTTATTTGTATTTCTTCTGTTTCTCATAACTACACAAAAATAGTTGCAGTTCCATATTGCAATCGGCATAAAAATGGTTTTTGAGTTTTTAAATACAAATTATGATTTAGCTTGCTAATAATGGACTTACAACTTTAAAAGTATTTCATGTAAAATAATTCGTTTCCAAAATCTTTCATCAACTGTAAGGTAAACTCAGAATATTAGTTAATTTCCATTTTATTATTTTTTTCAAGTTATTGCATCAAATCTATAACTGTACCAATATTATTTCCATCGTGACATCCTGTCACTTTTTAGTTGTTTGTAGACTCTCATTGAATGCGTTTTAAAATCACGTAGTGCTTCCTGCGAAATTTTCTGAGCCTGAAACACTTCAACAAACAGTTGATTGGACATTATAATTAACTTTATTATAATTTTATATACTATGTTTAAAAGAAGACATTTTATACTTTGTGCTTTATCAGACTTTCAAGTTTCAAGAAACAGATATTTATAGATTTGGATTAATCTCTACCACCTCTGTTAAATGATAAGAAATAATTAGTTGTAAAGAATTTTTGCTCAAAGGTTATTAAATTAACTTTATGTAGACGATGGAACTATTTAACATCCTCCCAGTATTTAGTATTAAAATTACCTTGGAAGATATAACAAAATATATATTAATTTACATAAATTACGACGTTCAGTCTCGTGCAGTTACTTGTGACTCCGGTTTGCTGGATGGTGAACAACAGTCGGAGAGTGGGCAGATTCAATATGTTGTTCCATAAAACATTGTTTGGCATCGCGGACATAATCAGTTAATGTAAAATAACGCCGAGTAACATTCAAAGAATTTTCACTTTTCGAAACTACCTCTTATACGTTTATTTTATTTTTCAGCCTTGATTTATTTAAAGTAACCCATTACTGTTTATGTGATAATTAATAGCATTTAGTTTGTTTTTCTTTGAATTTGAAATTACATGCAAAAGTGAACGTTTCTTGTTTAAAAGTTTGGCGAATTGCAATAAAATATCACATCTGTCAACGTTGCTCGCATTCAAACTTAATTCTTGGAATATGTTATAACGGTTCTCAAGAAAACTGGACAAAATTGTTTAAATAACTCTCGCTTATTAAAATACATAATTTTCTTGTGTATTTATTTAATAAAATTAGCTTCTATACATGAACATTTCGCAACAAATTACATTATGAACGTTTTACGTTTTTGAAGAGTTTTTTATTTTAATAAAGCACTTATTTAATTATGACAATTATTTTTAGCATAAATTGATTGAAAAATTGTTATTTTCTTGTAAATGCGTTAAACTAATCCAACTTTCTAACATGTTAGCAGTTCATTCTAAGAAAAAGTTAATTTATCCTTCTAGAACTAAATTAAAAACGGCAATTACATTTTTAAAGGTGGTGTCACGTTACAACACAAGGCAGTACCTCGAGTGCAGCGATCTCAGAATTTATGGGATAAGGTGTGGCAATTAGTTCAAAAAAATTTTTAATTTGGTTCTCAAATTTTTCGGCAATCAATGACCTGCGTGTGTATTGTTTTGTATTGAAAAATCAAGCATAAGATATAATTAAACAAAGGCATCCAAAACCGTTTTAAGGTGTTTTTGATAAGCCTTCCATTAGTAAAAATTAGAATTTACATGAAATTAAAAACTCAGGCTAAATGATTTAGTTGCACACCAAATATTTTACACTTTCGAAATTTTAAATTTAACCTAATGTACAATATTAAAAAATATACATTACATTACGTTACATTTAAAAAAACATAAGTGTGAGTTATTTCTATAAATTGGTATATGACAGAAAATGGTTTGCTACGTCACTATATTATTTGTGGAAAACTCTATGTAAGTGGGTTTTAGCTTTTCAATAACCTATAGAATAAATTAGATGCAAAAGATGCACAAAAATGGCATTGCTTCAATTTCGCTCTGTAACTCAGAAACAAAACCAATGTCAAACTTTAGGTTCAATACTGTAAAATTCCTAAAAAATTAGTACACATCTGCGAAAATCGCAACTTTCTATTTGTAGCAATAATGGAGATACCTCGCAAACACCTTGAAAAATGGTAACCCTTTACAAAAGAGTAAAATTCCTAAATGTGTTCTTGAATTCAGTTTTTGCAAGTGCAAATTTATATTATTTATCAATATTGTTTCGGTTTCTCCTCTATTTAGTTTGAGATAATTTTTAATTAGGTCGATAACTGCTCGATAAAAAGGAATTTGATGGCTAAACTGGTTACAGTTAGCGAGTGGGGTTTCCTGCGACCTCATATAACTTAATAAACACATTGAAAAGTGATTGTTACGAAGCCGTCGTTATCTAAATATATTTAAAACAAGTTTCCAAGGTTACAACCGCAATCTTATGGTTCGATTAGAAAAACATATTGAAAGTTTATAAGTCTCCCTTAAAATAATCATGGATATTTTCATCCCTTGCAAATGTTTTTAAAAGGAGTAATTCCAAAATCAGTTCCAAAGAAATGATGTTGTAAAAGAATCTAGAAAACGTTCTAATTTTATAAAAATTCATTTAAGACGAAAACTTCGATCATGGTGCCATATTTAGCAGATGTTGATTTTTATATGTTTTAGACACATGTACAGTGGAATATAAAGAGTATGGTGTGCTTGTACCAAAAACGGATGAATGTGCCAAAAACTTTTGAAGTATGGTTCTGTAAAATCCCCCTTCTGTATCTAAAGTAGTAAGTTGCTCCTAGAGTACTAATCATTGATATTTTATCATCCCATATCCTTATGTTATACCAGAATGTAATGTGAATAATATTCGCTTCGTCTTTTTGTCTAAAAAATCCACTCTCATATTTTAGTTCGCAAAGACTTTCTTCAGCCCCTCTAAAAGGCAATGGAGAAAAAATTTTCCTAGGTTGTAAATGCATGCAAATAGAGGGTGCGTTCCTAAGGATAAATTTATGTCGTTATTAAATAAACTTATGCCGAAAATAAAAGTTACATCAGAAGCTATAATCAAAGCTAGTTTTGGAAAACGTGCTAGCGTATCTTTAAACAGACAACGGTTTTCGAACGTATTCTGTTAAATAGAATATTGGAAATAGGAAACACGCTGAAAGTATAGTATTCTTCTTGTAAATATGTTAAAAAAGCCGAGGTTCCGAAGGAACACAAGTGAAGTAGAGAATAGAAAACAGAAAATACATCTAACACTTAAAGTAAGACAAAATGTAAACAGATTTAATTTTGTAAAAGGAAAGTTGCAATGATCTTAATGGGATCCTACATCCCATCATCATTCTGAGTTGAAAAGTGTAAATGGAAAATAAATTCAACGATATAGAAGCGACGAACATTTTGTTTCTAAAAATACAGGTTGCCTTTACAAGTAAAGAAAATCTAAAAAAGCAGTAATATGCGGCCCAATTTATCATCCAGTATCGTATTCCAAAAGTCTATTGAGTTTATAAATATTATTAACCAGCAATATTCAGAGAGAATATTATTTTCTGTCGCATATTAAAAGACTATGATTATATTTCATACACGTGTATATATCAATGGAAATAAACTGTTGTTTTATAAACCAAGCGTATTGCTTTATGACTGCATTAAGACAGGTATAAAATAGTTATTTGTAATATGTGCTAAAACTAACGTCCTATTTTATGCGCGTAGAAGCTTTTCAACCTTATAATTAAAGTAAAAATACTTTTATCACATATTTTATGTACGGCTGAAAATGTTTCAAACTATTTTTTTTTAAAGTTGTAAGTTATTAAACGAGTGACTGCATGAAACGATTTAGCTAAGCGATGTGATAAACCTCTTTTCTAAAAAATTACACAATTACGTTATTACTTTTGAAAATTATATTTCGGAGAATTTAATTATTTTATAGTTCATCATTAGTGTAGTTAATAATATAACTTAAGGAGTGGAATTTATAACTACCAATTTACTTTCAGTTTCAAAAATATGTACATAATTTTTACTTTTCAGACGCTTTAGAACTGACATCGTTGCAAACAATTACATTTACTACTATAGATCGTTTCAGGTTTCACAAAGAGTATAGGTCTTATAGGAATATTCCATATTGTTGGCAAGCTACTTGGGTCTAAAATATGCTATATTAGTTATTTTATTTCAAGGGACAAAAAGATAATAAGTATTAGTGTATATTGCCACCAGTAAAGGATTTCTAGACGATATTTGTTTCCATTGAGCATGTAATGGGGCATTATGAATAAAATAGGACATAGTTTTATAAGTTTATTTATAAATTTTGTAGATACTGCATCACGTTTTAGATACAAGATAATCAATTCATTTATAGTAGAACAAGTAGACAAATATAATAGTTGCAAGATTCTAAGTCTGCTAAATAAATCAGTAAACTTTACCTAAGCATAAATTAAATAAAGTACCATTAAAATAATACATTAACTACTTATTTTTGTGCATTTATTGAGCAACTTTTAAACTAGTGTGTACAACTTCGCAGTATTAAAAGACTTGATAGCATTTTTAATCCAGTAGTTTACTTTTTAAATGATGTTGATGTCAATGACAGTTGATCAGTAAAAATCTATTGTGACGTTTAATGTTTCTATTTATTATTAGTATTTATTTTCACATAAACGATGCGTTTATCTGTTAAAGAAAGAAATGAAGTTCTTATCATAATTGGATATCGTGTTAGGATTCGTACACAACAAGAAGTGTGTAATTTATTTAATCATAAATATTTTCAGAGATCAGATACAAATCAATCAGCGGTGAGCAAAATTGAAAAAAGTATAGAGAATCAGGTACCGTAGAAAATTTACCAAAAAGAGGTCATGCAGGTGTTGAAAATAACACAAAACTAAACGTTGTTCCTTATTTGGGAAATAATCCACACAACAGTATTCGTCAAATTGGTCGAGATCATCATATACATTTTGCAAATAATGTAATCAAACATGAAAACTGGCATTCTATCAAAATGTACGTTGTGAAGGAATTAAGCATAGAATTTTGCGAACAGATCATGACTATGTGTAACAATGAACCTTTGTTGGTAAAAAAATATAGCTTTTTCGGACGAATTCGCTTTCACTTTAGAAAGTAACGCTAATCGTCAAAATTGTAGATGCTGGGATAAAGGAAACCCGAAATAGATGTAAGAGGATCATACATAATCTGCACAAAAGGTTAATGTTTAGGCAAGAATTGCTAGAAACAAAATCATTGGATCACATTTTTTTGATAGCAATGTAAATGGACCAACGTATTTAAACTTTCTAATTAGTTATCTTGTGCCAACCTTAAGAAATATATTTTCCAGTAGAAATAATCCAGGAAATGCCGACAAAAGTTTATGATATCAACAGGACGGTGCGCCTCCTCATTTTTTAGCAGATGTTCGAAGATATCTCGATCAAGTTTTCCCGCAAAGGTGGATTGGTAGACGTCCCCGAGATTACCAGATATCACTCCTTTAGATTTTTTCTCTGGAACCAGTTAAAAAAATGCGGTATATAGAACCAAGCGCAATAATATTAACGAACTTCAGCACAGAATTACAACAAAAGTAATTAAAATTTCACATGAATCCATTAATAAGGTTCAACAAGGGTTTATTTGCCGTTTAGGTTACTGACAGGTAAAGAGAGAAAGAACATCAATTTGAACATCTGTTATAAATTCACAACATTGTTTAATTAATAATTAAGCCTGGAGGACTGACGTTCAGTTTCTAAACAAGACTAACCACGTGGGGTGTTTTTAGGCCCCCAAAGCTTTCTTTTGTATTCATGCTATTTATATTTAGAAAACGAACTTAGTGCTATATATTTATTAAGTATTATATATAACAAAATTGTATTATAACATATTAACCTTTCAAGGGGCGCATGCGAACTGAGATTCCGCAGGCATATACTTATATTCACATCTCTTTTAAATTTGTAATTAATGCTTTGCACAGCCGTCTATCTTTCTAAATAAGCCTCCCCTACTTTAGTTTATGTTTGGAATTCATAGCCTTAATATTGTGTTTTTTCACAGCGCTACGGATTCAGAAATTTAATGCGCTCTTTTATGTTATAATTGTTTTGATATTTTAACTTTACAATTTTGTGGGTAAGTACTATTTAGGCTGAATAGTAATTGTACAATCGGTAAAAATTATCCTTATTAATGAGTTTAATTATCAAAAAGCTTATAACTAACAACAAAACGGTAATTATGGAATGTTATTCCGCACCGCCCAATTGTGTTATAACAATTTCGCTGCTGAAGAAAACATTTTAACATTTGTAAGTTCGGTCCTAAAATGAACTGTTTCATTGTTTATCTTGAATATTTGAATAATTGCATAATTATTCCTTTCTAGATAAAATGTGTTCCAACGAAAGTGGGCAAAAATGAATGCAGAAATTAATGGAGGAATGTTTAGATGAGGAAGGGGTTGATGAAATAAATGATGAAGAAAGTTCAGGTGAAATAGATAATCTTGAAGAAGGAAGTAGAAGTGATATGGATCAAGAAATTGAGGACGAAGAAGTTTGTGATTCAGGGAACGAAAACATAGGAAAGGATGAAACGCCGTGGAAAGCAACTTCGCCTTTAAATAAACGAATTAGACTTCGAAAAGGAAACTTAGTTAAGCAGTTGCCAAGGCTCAAAAGGGCTACCCAAAATTTGGAGGCGGTTCTGGCAATTTGGAGTTTCTTTATAAATCATAATATTTTGTCTATTATTGTAGAAAACACAAATACGAGTAAATATATTGATTCCTTGTCCAGTAGTTATAGTCTCGAAAGAGACCCTAGACCTACAACAGTCAATGAAGTTAAGGCTTTAATAGGATTGCTACATATTTCTGTAGTGTATAAAAGAAACCTTTTAAATCTGGAAGATCTTTGAGAAAGCAAGAACTTGGTTTTTGCTTCTTAGGTAATCATTTGCGTGAAAGAGCAACAATTATAGCTTTACCCCGAAATTTAAAAGTTAGAGTGAAAGAAATCTGCCATATTTCTGAAACTACACCTGATAATGAAGACCAGGAAAAATTCCCACAAAAAGGCAAATGCTATTTATGCGACCGTAAGAAAAATCGTTCATCTATATTTTAATTCAACGGCTGTTATAAATTAGTGTGCCTAGAGGATGCTAATTTTTCATTGTTCTGTTTATTAAGTTGTTGTCTTATTTCAAGCATGTATTGATTTATGATTTTGTTTAGATTTTAGTCGTAGTATTAGAAACAATTTTGTATTCTTTTGTTTGATCCTAAAACCCCATTTGTACTATGAAAATAACTTTGTTTTGGATTAGTTTATCCGATTTGTTTAATATATTTAAGTGTTTATTTATGTTGAATTGTTTATGTAATAGAGCTATGCATTACCATAGCGGTTTTCGGAAGTAAACAAACACTTTATTGTACTATAAAGATCAAACACTTTACCTGCCGCTAATATTTATCAACAAACCCTTGACTGTATGACATTAAACAAAAATCGTTTGTCGCTATCATGGCTCCAACGGTAAATTCTCAAAAATTTTCAATTCAAACTCCTTTGAGTTCAGGAATTAATTTCTATAATCCTTCAGGGTGTACGTTCACGTTTAATATAACAAGCAATAAGTAGATTTGTTTTGTATTAGTCGTTATTTTTATATCTGTTTACTTTGTGATAATAGAATGTGATCAGTTGTAATATCTTAATTTTTTTTTAAATTATATATTTTTACGGTTGGCGATAAAAGTTGGTATGCACGAACTCGTCTGTTACTTGCCTCGCTCGCTTTTCTCGCTCGGCTCATAATCTCAGATTAGTTCGTTAAAAAATCACTTTACTGACTTGGTACATAAATAACTATTGCTCTAAGTAAATCAAATTTTAGAGTTGTATACCTTCTTTCCAAATATATCCAACAAATATTATTGAAAATGCTTGCTAAAGGTAAAATATTTCTAACCAAACGTGATGTGAATCTATAGTCCGCGCGCGCCCCTTCTGGTTAGAATTTTGACGCGCCCACAGAAAGGTTAAACAAAAACAATGTGTCATTTATGTTAATTATAAACATTACATGAATTGTGGGTTGAACATGTAGATAACAATATAATTAGATTTTATCCTACTTAGAGTTATTTTGCACTTCAAATAGTGTTCCAAGACACTTTTCACGACATTTTTCATATGTTTCATGCACATTCTTGTATAGCACTTTTGGCAAAGTGTTTTAGTTTTAATATCCTTGTACCGGGGACAAACAGTTCATCTTGATCTAGATGTTGTTGGTTGATCTTATATTTGGGTTTCGGTATGTCTTAATGAATAAGTTTTACTGTACCTAGCTGGATTTGTTTCGAAATATGTGCATCTTGTGCCCTCTTTCGAAGTTTATCTTGAAACATACTAAGTTCTAATTTTTGTAGATATTTTCTTGGTTTTATATTAGATTGTGGATTATTAGCTCAATACACTATCTGACTATTGATGTCTGCAAAATCCAAAACCCTAAAAAATATTGCAAGTGGCCAATGGTTCGTTTTTCTCGATGTAGAGCAAGTAGCATACATGGAATCAAGTTCCTCAACGCCGCCTTAAATTAGGTTATAGAATGATATGACGTTTTATTTTTGTTCATCTCCAGTAGCTTCATCGATAGAATTGTCTTCTGTATGGATACTAAAAATCAATAAAACGTTCTTATTCTTTTTTAGAAAATAATAAGGTAGTGTAACTGTGTCATGAAAAGCAAAGAAAGTAGATTTAATGCTTCGACGTTTTGTAAAAACGAATTCTGTAGGAAGTTCTTTTTTATTTTTCCTTAAAGTTCCTACATACGTTGAACTTCTTTCTAGGAGATTTTGTAGCAGTGAAATACTGGAGAACCAGTTGTCTGCTGTAACGTGTCTCCCACATCCCTCGATCGGACATACCAATCTCACTACCACATCACTTGGCAGAATTAGAAAGCCTATAAGGGCCTTCTGGTTGATTATCAGCATATATCGTCATATTAATGGTATACCAAGTCCTTGAATCTATCAAAGAGATTACTTTAATCCTGTACTTTGCGGATTTGTTAGTTATATACTGCCAAAATGCACATTTGCCCCCGAAATGTATCTAGCTGTTCGTCAATTGTGCAGTATTCGGCAATAGTATAGCATTTTTGAGTGTTAGATAAAAACGTTTCCAATTGTTCTCTAATTGGGGTGAGTTAATCCTGTTTATTTCGCTCACCCTTGTTGTAATACTATCAAACCGCAGACATGTAAGTAGAAACAAAAAACGATTCAAACGTATTGTACTATGAAAAACTTCAGCACCCAATCTATTTATATCCCATAATTTTTTAAATTTTATTTTCCTGTGCGTACAGAACCAGCTGATGTAAGTAACCCAATTACAGCTTTTACTTTTGCTATATCTGTTTTATAAGCATGACAATTTTGGTTGGGTCCAGCTGTAACCTGTTCTATTTTTAATTAGTATAATCTTTAATTATAGGTATAATCTTTTCATCTATAAATAGGCTAAAGAATTCTAATGGCGTTTTAGAGGTTTTAGCAATAAGCTTGACACTTAGTAAATGGGTGATCATATTATGCTTTCGAGTTATAATTTTTCGTATTGTTGGAAGCTTTCGCCACTTGGAAAGTTTACCTCTGCCCAAGTTACACCTTTTTGTAATGAATTACACAAATTCCGATACATTACTTTCGTCTTCAGATGATTCAGGAAGCTCTCTAAAGTACTCTGCCAATCTAATTCTTCCCAAATATTGACTGAGAATCAGACGCTTCGTTTACTATTTTTTCGTCGGTTGAAACATCCTGCATCATGCGAAGCAATTCGGATTGCTCCAACTCGAAATTTTTCATAATTTTTCGATAATGTAGTGGTTATTTATACTTTTGAATAACCTAATAAATAGATGGACTGACCTCTATAAAATATATTAAAAAAACAAAAAAATTACTTACCGAACAAAAGTACATTCTTAATTTTATACAAACGTAAATAACCACGTGAGGGTGTACAAAGACCCTATATAAAACAAAGCACAATTACTGCAACATACTATACACTTGCAATGTCGATTTCTTGCACGCTAAAAGCTAATACTGTCTCAGGAAGGTAATCATTACGCTATCAGCGCACGCATCTGCATAACGTATATATATGAAGTAATATGCGGGCGTGGGTATGCTAGAGCCCGACGTGAGTGCTCCCCGATTAAAAGAAGTGGTTGATGCTTTTTATTCAAATTATTGATTTTAACATGCTACCAAATTTTAGTCAAATTTATAACTTTAAATGCTCGTACTTCGCAAGTTAACAGCTATAGATTATCTAAATGATACATTTTTGACATTTTTTTCAAGTAGAATCCAAAAATGTAAAAATACATAGGGTATTACATTTTAAAGAATACGATAATGACGTCATTATCGGAAGAGTAATTGCGTCAAAAATTATATTAAGTACAAGAAAATATGTGAAATTAAAAAAGAAAATTGATATGTTCGCCGAATTTTTTCAGACACATTTAGTTTGGAAGATATTGAGTTCTACCATACTTTATGTACACAGTGTATAACTATTGTATTCAATTTTGCGAAAATGATATTTTAAACATAACTGTCAAGTTGGATAGTTGTGGTGTACCTACAATATAGGTATGTACTACGCTTTGGTCATCTAAATTTCACGACAGGAATAAAAATCATGTCATTAACTCCCCAAATGTATAGTAACATTTTACAGTGAATTTGTCTGATACTAGTACGAGGGGAGATTCTTATGTAATCTTCCTAGCGATGAAGGGAAAAAATTGAACGCAAAGTAATATTTTATTTTTCAAAATGGGTTCCTTCAACATTTATACATTTAGTCCAACATTTCTGCAGTAATGCTATACCTTCAAAAAAAAAATCTTTCAGTGGCTCTGCAACAAACTCTTCTATAGTATCTTTTAGCTCTCCATCAGAAGAAAACATTATCCCCGTAAATACTTTTTAAGCTTAGGAAATAAGTAATGGTCACTTGGTGCCACGTCAGGACTGTAGGGTGGATGCCTCGTCTCTAGGAACCCATAGTCGCGGATTATTTCTTCGACTTTTAGAAGTTAATCCACTCTGAAGTTGTAATGAAGCAGCATAATATTCTGTGCATGGGTCCTTGGTCTTTTTAACAGTATAGGTGATTTTAAATGGTTAATTCTATCCTTATATACATCTGCTGTAATTAGAGTGTCTTTCTTCATATATTTAATCAACAAGATTCCCTGAGAATTCCAAAATATTCGTGCCATTAGTTTTTTTGGTGAAGATTGTGCCCTTGCGTTCTTTGGCGGTGGAGATCCCTTGTGTACCCATTGCATAGATTTTTGCTTGGTTGGTGGATCTCACTGATACACTTACGTCTGATAACCAATTATGATTTTTGAAAATAGTTCTTGTCATTTGCTAAAACTCATGAGCTTTCGTCGCAAATTTCTGCTCTGCACAATTTTTGCTCGGAAGTGAGCAGTTTTGGAATCCAACGTGCGAAGACTTTATTCATACCCAAATTTTCATGTGAAATTTTTAAGGTTGTTGTTTCTGATATTTCTACTTCATTAACTATTATTGAAACCTTTATTCTACGTTCTGTCAAAACCAAATCTCCAAGTTTTTTGATGTTTTCGATGCTTAGTGCTTCCTCAGCTCTTCCACATTTTAGATCATCTTAATTGATTCTCTGTCCCATAGAAATTGCTCACACCAAAATTTTATTGTAAAATATATGCCGATCATCCTTTTATAAATAACTTTTGGTCCATTTCCCTCTTTTGTTAAGAATTTTATAACACTTCTAAATTGAAGCTTTGCTTTACTCATTTTCTCACACTTAATCCTCTGCAAAAATTACAATTTTTGTCTGATTTGAGCAAAACGTTGCTAGTAAATCGACAAATGTCATAGTAGGTTGGCGTCAAAGAATGGCGGTTGTCTCTTGTTAGTTTCGTAGCTAGGTAGATTATATAAGAATATGCCTTTGTATATAAAAAACAGACATAGGTCAGGCTTTCATCGCATTCGTTCAAGTTTAAGAAGCAAGCCTCGTAGAGGCGACTTTTCTAAAGGTTGAGTGATATAGAACGCATTATGACGCCGGATTTTATACTATCTTATCTATTTGCTTAAATGCGTGAAGTTAGGTGTTATATATTAATTAAATTAATTGTTATATGGCTTAAAATACCTATAAATGGTATATATTTTGAACCCCATGGCGTTATGCATAGTTGGACATTTAGGGAATAATTTTAACAGAATCCGGGAATCAAGGCGGTAATGTAATGATTTGTATGCCAGAGTACTAATCTGTAGTTCTGGGTTCGATCCCCAGTCCCCTCTATCATTTTCCCGAAATTATCCCCATTTCTTTACAATAGTCGTTTGTTATACCGCAACTAGATATCTTAAGCCTTATATCAATTAATTTAATTAATATACAACACTTTTATTCACTTATTTAATTTTAGTTGATTAAACACATAGTTTAATTTAGAACCGGATTGTGTTACAGTTACGTGGAAAATATACGTATCTGAGTGTGTCAATGAATTACGTATACTTCCTAGTAGTTGCGGCACGGGCAACTACGTACTGGCTTGCACAGTAATCCGTTCATGATAGGGAGCTTCGTCTGTATAGAATAACGTTAGGCATATCTGGGCTAACCCTGGGATTGTGGCTGCACTTGTAGCACGTAGGCTAAAAACGTCAACCTGAGCGGTACGGTGTCGATTCCGTAAGTAGGAAATGCTACATCGACATAAGGTACGATCTAGGCCAGCAACCAGGTCTACCTTTAAAAAAATTGCTAAGAAGAACACAATAGGAGCCTCAGACAATCAAAGTCACCGTGGGTGGCTTAGATTGAATAAGATTGGCCCACCTTGAAATAAACGCGAGAAAATGGAATGGAAAGTGGGAAAGTGGAACGCAAGAGAGATGTATGGAATGGATCATGTAATTTTGAGTAAAATGAGAGAGAAAAGGTTAGATGTGCTATATGTGAGTGAAACTAAGCCGAAAGGGAAAGAAATGATAGATATGGGCGAGGGAAGTCTGGAGTAGAGCGCTAGATTCATGGTTCAAAGGGAGTGAGATTGATTTTAACCGAATTCATTAAAGCGCATGCAAAGGAGTATGAATTCTTGTCTTCGCGGCTACTCTGGGTTCGAATGAAGATTGACATCAGGAAAGTAGTGGTTGTAGCGTGTTATGCTCCGATGAATGGTGATAACCAGGATGAATGTGAAACATTCTGGATAGAGTTAGAAGGGGTACTTAATGCATGTTATGTGAATGATATAGTGCTTTTACTGGGTAGCCTGAATGGATGGATGGCAATAAGAAGACAAAACATTGATCGTGAAATTGGCCCTTACGGCGATATCAGAACGAATGAGAATGGGGAAGCGTTAGCTAGGCTATGCTCGGAAAATGGCTTGTTTGTATCGAATACGTGGTTTAAACATAAGGACATTCATTTGTATACATGGCAAATAGGAGGGTCTAGAAGTATGATTGATCTAATCGCTTATGATGAGAGGTTACGTGAATTGATAAAGGACAGACGAATGATGAGAGGTTCTGAATGCCGGACGGATCATTTTTTGGTAATGTCAAAAACTGAGATTGGTAGAAAGTGGGTATATTAGAAGAAGGCAGTTGCAATAAAGACTAGAGTGGAAGTAGAAAGATTGCAGAAGGAGAATGTGAGAGAAGAATACGTATAAAACTTAGGGAAGAGAATGTTGTCAGAAGAATCTGAATGGAAGCATGAAATTGGAAAAGGTGGCATCGAATGTGCATGAAAGAGGTTGAAAGGCCTCGCATTAGAGTTTGAAACTAAAGTATGTGGAGCGAGTACGATTGGAAGGTCAAAAAAGAGCGGATTGTGTAATGATGCCGTGAAAGATGCAGTAAAGGAGAGGAAAGAAATATATAGCAGAATGATGGGAACCATAGATAAGAAGAGCAGAGTGGATCTACTGAAAGCATATCGAATCAAAAAGAAGCGTGCAAAGTAAGCTGCGAAGGAGAGCAAAAAGGGTTTGAGGGTGAAGGAGTGAGTAAGAATGCAGAATGATTTTAGCGCTAATAAAAGGTTATTTTGGAAGTGGGTAAGGAATGCAAAGCAGGGTGCAAGGAACCGAGTAAATGGAATTCAGAATAGCGAGAATGAAATGGAGTGGGATGAAAGTAAAGTGGTATCGCCTTGGAAAGAGTATTTTAAAGGGCTGTATGGCAACAGGGATACTGCGACAAGTGTGAATGTGGGAAAAGCTGAAATAGATAGGATCAAAGGGAGCGATAAGAGTATAGGCGTGGAAGAAGTACGAAATGCAATAAAAAGGCTTAAAAATGCAAAGGCTGCTGGAGTAGATGGATTTACGAACGAAATGTTAAAGTATGGCGGTATGCGATTAGGTGAATGGCTGTGCAAACTATTTAATGCTTGTATCCAATTAGATAGAGTTCCGTAGGACTGGAATAGTGCTATGATCATGCCTCTATACAAAGGCAAAGGTGGTAGATACGATTGCAAGAACTGTAGAGCTATAAGTTTATTAAGTGTAGGTGGGAAGGTGTTTGGTAAAATTATAATTGATAGAGTTCGCATAAATACTGAAAGAAAGATATGGTATGTACAGTATGGGTTCATGCCTGGACGAGTGTGCTTGGATCAAATGTTTAGTCTGCAGCAAATGGCCGAGAAGTATTTGCATGTTAACGAGAAAATGTATTGTACATTTGTGGATTTAGAGAAAGCGTGTGATAGTGTGAATAGATGCAAGTTATGGCAACTCTGGCGGAGTATGCTGTAAAGGGAGAACTACCGAATGTAACAAAAGCAATGTATGACGGTAGCAGAGTGTGAGTTACAATGAACGGTGCGGTAAATGAGTAAGGTGTGAGACAAGGATGTGTGATGTTTCCTTGGCTGCTTAATGTATTTATGGATAAATGCGTGAGAAGTGCATATGAGGACTTGAGTGGAATAAATATAGGCAGCGAAGGTGTAAAAGTGTTGATGTATTCAAATGATGCAGTACTAGTAGCTAAAAGCATGAGCCAAATGCGACGAGTGTAAATTTGTAGTAGTTAGTGAAAGAATGGATCTGAAAATTAATAGCGGCAAAACAAAGGTAATGGTTTTCAATAGGAAAGATGAGAAGGAAATATGTCAGCTGAAGTTGCGTAGGGAGATAATTGAACAAGTGGTTAAATTTGCTTGCCTTGGTAGAATGTTTCCAAATAATGGGCGAATAGATAGTAAAATTAAAAACAGAATGAATGCAGGCAGGAGAATAGTTGGCAGCATGTGGTCAGTAGCCAAGGGTGAACATTTAAGTATGGAAGCAAAGAAGGCTGTGTACAATAGTGTATTTGTTCGAACTGTTTTATATGGGAGTGAGACTTAGGTATGTCAGAAGAAGCATACGAGTAAAATAAACGCTGTAAGTATGAGGTGCCTAAGAGCTGCATGTGGCAAAACGAGACGTGACAGAGTAGTGAATCAATGGGTGATGTATACGTGCCAGGTGAAGGAGACAATGCCTGAACTGTACAAGAGAAGTGCTTTAAGATGGTTTGAACATGTGGAACGAATAAGTAATGAACGCTTAATAAAGAGAATATATGAGACTGGCATGAATGGAAAACTAAGTAGGGGTAGACCGCGAAAAGGGTGGTTGAATATGATTAAAGAAATTGTAAAAGGAAAGAGAGTAAGATCGAAACTAATAGGAGAGCTTGCCAAAAACGTTGTATGAACGTAATGGAAGAAAAAGAAATGTGTAAGGACAGAAAGGAATGGAGAAAAATAGTGAATGGGTGATAGTAGTTATAGTAGGATAGGTAGGTAATAGTGGACTGGTGTGGATACTGTAGAATTCTCGAAGTTGTAGTGAAGGTCGGTGGTAGTATTAACTTAAAATTTACGATAAGACACATTTTTTTAACATAAAATTGTTTAGGGAACCTTTCTTATAGTTGGTAACACGGACGTTCGGATATCTTAATATGAAAGTTTTGTTAATTTTCTATTTAATTTTCACGGCAATGTTAATGTTACTAACATTTTAAAATAATATACTCTGTGTTGAAGAGAATGTCATTATGTAACTCGAATATTTTGCGTAATGCGCTTATTACAATATACAAACAAATAAGAGGTATTTGTGCGCCCACGACATCTTTTTGTGCATTTACGCGCTATATTGCATTTCACGTTCTGATGTATTTCCGAACTGTTGTAATTATAGTAATTTCATTGTACCGTTCATAGTTATACTTGTACTATTGTAAAACTGAGTAAAGGTTTGATTTTAAATTGTCGTAATTAGTTGATAGTTATCATTAGCGGAAGAAATAGTTTGCGATACACTATAGTTTAGTGCAACAGGTCTCGAAAAGGTATTTTCGAACCATTATAAGGCATTTACCAATCTGATATCGTAATATAATACTATTAGTTATAGGGGTCGTAATAATTGTCATTATGGAACGTGTTGTCACAATTGCTTTAATAAATAATTACGATCTGTGTAACATGCGAGATTTGGTCAGCTAGCCCAAACAAGAAAAAACTGAAAAGCAAATTAATATTAGCTTTGAATAGCTTGGAAACATTGTTAGGTAAAAATGTGAAATGTGCTCGTTTCGTTAATAACGAATTCATAATGATATTTGTTTTCTCCAACTGTAAAATAATGTCATTTCTTTCACTGTGTTTAGTTCGTAAAGTTGGCCGTTTCGCTATTAGTATAATAATATATTTGTTGCTTTGCAACACTTCATCCTAGGAGAAAAAGTGACCACTTTTAATCCTGGGCAGTAAATAATTATTATTTGACAATTTGACTATATGACAATTATTGCATTCGCTCGGCTACGTCAACGCTTCGCCTCGCAAATGCAATCATAATTGCTCGGCAAAAAATATTGCATTTTTAATCCTTATAACATAATATACTATTATTACGTTATTAATACATTGCATTACAGTACTCAGTGATATAATAACTCATTATAACACTCAACCAGGTGTTTATAGAATTGTTGTTAAAGGCTAGCAGATAAAATGTATTTCGTATTTTATTGTATTAAATCACAATCAGGTCGACGTTTTTGTAAATATTAGTCACTGCAATGAGTCAGCCTGGGCCACGAAAATCATAACTATCTCAAAACTGACAGTAAATAAAAATTCCATTATAAGTATACCAAAAATAGAATTATTGACAACTTTAGTGTCATTATGTTAAACAATGAAAAGGTCAGCTTTCCTCATTCAGAAAATATATCAAATGATTTGATCTTTAGAGTATCCTTCGTTTTTGACTTCGTCTTGCATATGACCTCTACATACGAGTGTTTCGGGAATTGGTATGAAAACATAATTAAAATACAGTGATAATACTTCTATTGTTTTTTAAAATATTCTCCCTTAACATCAATACACCTTCGCATGCGTTTAAACCAGTTTTTGGAGCACTTTTTCCATTCCGAAGATGATATAGCAGAAATGTGAGTTTTGAATGCTCCCACAGCATCTTCAAGTGATGAAAAACGGGTTCCATGCATGTTATTTTTTACAACCGGGAATAAAAATAAATCATTTAGACTTAAATATGGACAGTACGGACAATGAGGCATTAATTCTACCTTTTGCCGCTTTAAGTAATCAACAGTTTGTGATGCTTTGTGTGACGATGCATTGTCATGATGCGAAATGATGCGATGTTTTGCATTAGTTTCTCTAACTTCATTGATGGCTTCCGGTAAGCAAATGCTTGTATACCAATCAGCATTGACCGTGCGACCATCCTCTAAAGCGACGGTAGCAACGTGAATAATAACACTGAAAAATGTTGCGACTATTTCCTTTGAAACACCCCGTGAACGGACAACCTTTGTTGGATTCAATTAATCTTCAAATATCTAATCGCGCGAGTATTGCTTTGTTTCTGGCTCATATGAATAAATCCAAGTTTGGTCACTTGCAATGATATTATAAACCAAATTTGAAGCACCACGGTTAAATTTTTTCAGCATTTCTTTGCTCCATTGAACAAGGGCCACTTTTTGAGCCTCCGTAAAATTGTGTGGAATCCATCGGGTACATAACTTTTACACCTAAATGGTCATGCACAATCGTTGATATTTGTTTCATGTCAATGCCACAAGGGTCGATTCTATTTTATGGTAAGTCACATGCCGACCTATTTCAATCATCTCACAAATAGCATCAATGTCTTTCGAAACAACAGTAGTTTGCGGAAGACCTTTATGAAATTGGCCACTGAGACTACTGCGATCAAACTTGAATTCTAAAACCAGCGACAAATTGTTGCTTTAGAAGGTGCATCGTTACCACATGCCTAAACAATGCGACCCATACATTGTTGTCTAGTTAAATTGGTTTTGAAGATCATAAAAAAACAGCACGAAAATGTTCGCGATTTAATTCCATTTTTGTCGATAGTTGTTTATTTTATTCTTAAATACAAACGTTACTAAACGATGTTTTACTCAACTGTCAATACTACGTAACCTAAAAAATGTCAAATTTTACGATAGTGCCATCTATGATTCTCTAACAACGATGGAAGTACTCGATTCCCGAAACATACGCAGCACCCCTCGTACTTAACACTTCTCCAATATCCCATACTGAGGGTTTTTGAAATGTAAGTAATATTTTAAAGTATACTATTTTGTAAAACAACTAACAACTTCCGAAATGTAATTGAACGAGAGACTCTGCTTCTCGTAATGCATTTAAAAACGAATTTTAATCAATACGCAATATGAAAGAATATTAAATTTACACATTTTAGTCCATAAAACAGTTAAAAATGCATAGTACAGGACTGAATATTGCACTAATACAGTCTTCTGTGCAGTGCTGCGTTTTCTAATAATTGTTAACCTTCATTGGTTTCTTGCACTTTTTAATCTGATATTAAATTTTATCAGTCCTATTTCGTGAAGTAAGTAATAAAATACAGTTTTGCAAACATAATTTATGGTAAAGAGTTTTTCAACTCCAAAAATCGTATTTTCCATGAATTAAAACTTTTACATAAACATGGTTTTCATTCAAACAAAGCTATTGTAAAAGCTCTAAGCTTATTAAGGACAGGCTTCGGAGGCAAATAATATCAGAATAGGTTTGCCATATGATGAATGTTTGTAACATCAGGTTACATAATGGTATCCCATTTGCGATGTGTATTTTTAATAATAATGTCAATAACTGTCTACTGGAATTAACCAAAGTGAGTAAAAATTTAAATGGCGCGTTCAGGTTTTATACTAAAAAATAACTCATGTTTTTGAAACAAAAGCATATGTTTTCCTTTCAATTACTGGCTTCTGTATAAAAAGAAGAACCTCATTTACATTTCACGCATAAAAGGCAGATAACAATAAAAATACTTTACGTTTCATCAGTTTCATAAAAGAGAAAAACGGGCACTAAATTTATTGCTCTATTTGTTCGTGTAAATTATTGCTTACGATCGCAGATATACGAGGATGTAGAGGTTACAATTTGTATATGCGAGAACGATCTCAAAAGAGTTTGTTCGTAATCTGTTTACGAACTTTAAACCGATATGTAAACCTCGTTTTAGAACTTTCTATGTGCGTAGCTAAAATTGATCTATCTCTCTACTTTAACTTTACTTTAAGCAAATATTGCGATATAAATTAAATTTAAATCAAAAATGCAAGACTTGATGTTTATGAAATTTATTTCTTTTTAGAACGCCGCCCTTCAAGTAGCCATAACGTCATTGTTGGAAAAAGAAGCTGAAAGCAATCCTACTGGATACTCTTGCTTGTAAGTATTTATAATATATTATGTATTGACACCTACTTTGATGTATATAGGCAAAGTACACTATTTACTAACGTACATGAAATACTAAAAGTAAACAAATATCTTTTTATGAACTGCACTACAATTTTGCAAACTTACTGAAAAATATACGATACGAATTATCTTTATCGAAGCCGCCACCTTTAACTTTTACCTTGAGGTAGCTATCCTCCCTTTGTAGTTTACTAGCTCAGAATGAACACAATTACACGACCTTTATGCGAAAAAGGAAACGAAATGATAAAGAAACTCAAAGCATTCTCTTGAAGTTCATTTTTTATAAAAAGTTTAATTGCACCAGAAACTTTACGTTACTCAAAAGAAGCAAATTTTTCAACTTTAAGAATTCTTTAAAAAGTTTAAGAGTTCTTAACAAATAGATAAGTTTTGGATGGATAACTTTAAACGATAAAAGTATATAAAACTAAATTGTATTTTATTTTGGAACTAAATTATATGTAGCTCTTATATAAGAAGCATTACAAAGTTTTCCTGTATGCATAATTAATAGAAATAACAATCAAGCAGTTTTTCGTTCTATGCTACATTAAATTTGTGTTTTAAGTCAGCATTAATTGGTATTTAAGCGATCGGTCCCTATTTAGAGCTAATTTAACACGAAAGACGTTATTTCCCTTTAAGTATTCGCGATACATTTTGCATAATTTTATAAAACTTATTCAAGAGGTGGAATTGTTGAATTAAATTTACTGGTATTAATGCATGTATATTAAAATAATCATTTTCACAGAAATAATGAGTGTTCCAATACGATATGTCACTTAACACATGAAAGGTAGTAAAAATGAAGTGGTATGTGATTGAAAAACGTATATTTATTGTTAAAAATTATTTTAAATTTGGCAAAAATTATGCAGAAATTGGAAGAAAATTCCGTACAGAATATGGGTAAGAAAAATGTTCGTTAAATGTGGCCATTAGCACATTTTTGCAAAATTTGTGAAAACTGGTTCGGTAAAAGATAGAAAATGCAAAACATACCATTTTAGTGGTCGTTCAGAGGAAAATTTTGCTACTGTAAGTATTTGCTTTCGTGAGAATCCAAAGATATCAATTCTTCATCGTTCTCAAACAACACATTCCAAAACCCACTTTATTCAGAATCTTGAACAAAGATCTTTATATAAAGGTTTACAAGATTCAGATGACTCAAGAAATAAAGCCAATAGATTTTCGTTTTCCTCTTTAAGTCGCTAATTGGACTATACAAAGAAATTTAAAAACGTGAATTTTTTAAGCAAACCACATTTTGAACTAGGTTGTTTTGTAAGCAAACAGAATTGTCGAATTTGAAGTGAACAAAACTCACGAAAATTACTCTAAACCCCAATACATCCACAAAAAGTCAGCGTTTAGTATGGATTTTGGGCAGGTGGAGTCATAGGACATTACCTTTGTGAATATAATTTTAGCAATGGTGCTACTTAGACTGGTTCTCGTTATCGAACTGTGATTACTAATTTTGTTGAATTACTTTTGTTGAAGCGAATTTACTAAAATGGACGCTGTGAACATGTGGTTTAAACAAGATGGTATCATGTCGCACACAACCATTCCAGAAGCTGATCCTCTTCGCAAGAGATTTGATGAGAGAATAACATCTCGCAGAGAGAATGTGAATTGTTCGTTTAGACCTTGCGATCGGACACCTCTAGATTTTTTCCTATGGGGCTGAAGATAAAAGTCTATGCCAATGATCTATAAACAATTGTTGCCTTAAAGGAGAAAGTTATTAATCATACTCAAGAAATTGATCCGTCGTTTAACCAGAATGGCATCGAAAATGTTTGTAAAAGAATGTAAGCTTGCCATACAGCAACAGCAGATTACTTACAAAATAATTAACGTTTAAGAACGTTTGACATTGTATCTCATTTTCAATGGCCATCATTGAGCTCTCAGAAACCACAAGAGATAGAGGTTCAGTTAAATGGAAAAACATCTGCCTAATTTTGAGTACATTTCAGCGGTGTTTTCAATCTTGATTAGGAGCCTTGAAGTCAGTTATTTCGTTAACTTTTACAAATATGAAAAAATGCAACAGGTAAAAGTTTTAGAAACCTTTAATATAAAAATTTGAAAACGTTGCGTATGAGATACTCAACTGTTTTGTTCTTAAGATAGGACACAAAGTTATGTTTTTAAGATAAAGTATAGTTGAATTTGAACTCACCCGAAAACTTATTTTTTCTCTTTACGGAAATATATTTAATTTGAAAATTTATCAAGCTATTGGAAAAAACATAACCATACTTTGCATTCACGTTTGTCTAGATGTAAAATAACTGACAGTGCCATTGTTGTTTAAAATTAAACAAATGGTTACCAGTGGTTAACAGAAAATGTCACTCTATTGGTGTTTCCTTCAGTTAGTTCGTAATGCTTACAGTTTTAATAACGATATTATCCGCTATGAAATTGTCTTCCTCCGAAAAACAGATATATTTATTATTTATATTCAGTGTTGGCTTGCGAAGAATATCGTCGCCTTTATCGAGAAAATTAGCAACCTCATAGAAAACTATCCGATAAGTTGCAGAAAAGATCTAGGGAAAGCAGGGTTGTTTATGAAAAAACTTAGTTGTTAGACAATAATAACGAATTTGGTCCCATTTATTTGCTGGCTGCCATAAATGTGAAACCAACAACCACCGTTCGTAAACTGTCAAATGAATGTGCAATATCAAAATGTACATTACATCATATATTACAAAGGTGTAAGTATCTTTTCTACAAACCAACTATTGTGGAAGGTTTACGTAATTGAGATGGCCCAATCAGATTGCAGATTTACAGACGGTTTCTGTGATCTTTTGCAGAAAATTTGTGTTTATGCTTATAAATAATATTTTATTCAAATCGTTCTATATAAAGACATTGTGTGGTGATGAATTGAGGTTCACTAACAACGGACGGCATAACTGGTACAGTTACTATCTTTGGCAAACAGAAAATCATTATTTAGTACGATGTTAAATTCGAAGAAAAAGTTGATGTTGGCGTTTTTTTAGGAATTCGAGCATATTTTATTTAATTATACGCGAAATGGGAACACATTTAAATTTGTTAGATAACGATATAAGCGATATCATGGATGAAGTGCCACTCATAACAAGGAAACCTTTAATTTGGCAGAAAGATGGTGCACGGCCTTATAATTTACGAGAAGTGCAAAACTATTAAAGGGCTAAATATGAGCATAAGTAGATAAGAACGAAAGAACATCAAATAAAGTTACGTCGAATAGTCATAAAAGTATTTAGCTCTGATAATATCTATCATCAGAAAAAATGTCAAGCAACTACTGTAAATCGCATCTGAAAATGCTAGGAATTAGAGGGCGGCCGTTTTATACATTTATTGTGATTGAAGTAGGATAAGCTTGTGTTCAAAATGTATTATACATTCAAAATTTACGAATTCAACTATATTATATAAGCATTCCTCAAACTTAAGCATGTATTAGCTGTATATATTCATTCTAGGCAGTTAAAAGGGCTTGTCAGTATAAATACGCTTCGAGACATGTGTATTTTTGAGTCTAGTTTGGTTAATTTGTGGGATTATAATGACGGGGATTTATGAAAAGATTAGTTGTGCATAGTTTATATTGAGAGGATTAACACTTTTAAGCTGAATCGTCCTTTCTGACGTATAGTTGAGGCCTAGGAGTTGGTGGGAAATTGAAATTATTTTAGAGCCGAACTCTCTATGCTATATAATAGCTGTTTAATCCCAGTCCCATTCAAAAATTTTTTCTAGGCGGCTTCAAAAGCTGTCTTTGTATGATACCTTTGCTTTTAAAACCGGATTGTCATTGCTGAGTCCCCTTAGCTACATCTTTAGGGAAGTTTATATTACTACTAATTCAAATCAGAAAGTCCATATTTTCATCAGCGGGAATTTAAGAGAGGTAAGTAGAATGAGGATGAAGAAAATTTAGTCACATACTCAATTTCTTGAATTTATCCAAAACATTTTCGCTAATGCTCCTATAGTCAAACAATAATACAAGACAGCTGTCAACCAACATTGCGCTTCACTTTATACCTTTTTCATTATGTGTTCAAGCAATGAACCACATTTCAATGCTCCAA
Organism: Phrixothrix hirtus; assembly: GCA_024586415.1. NCBI lineage: Eukaryota > Metazoa > Arthropoda > Insecta > Coleoptera > Phengodidae > Phrixothrix > Phrixothrix hirtus. The sequence goes on along the minus strand of JAHWXV010236777.1, from coordinate 1,286 downwards.
TTTGAAACACAAATAAAATTTCTTCTTTCAACTTGAGTTTAGAAAATGTAGAGATTAATACATATATATTTGAAATTGCCTTAACGAACTACTTCATCATGTATAACATTATGTACAAAGTGAGATAGCATAACCTTCTCTGCTTTAACAATATTTTTATGCAATATGTTTTTAGAGCTGGGAGTAACTTGCTGCCGGGTTGTTTATTACTTTTGATTACAATGTTTATGGCAAGCTCTACGGTAGCATTCATACAAGAGATACGGATACTTTGTATATCGAGCTTGATGCCCAATGACATAAACAGTACATTCTCGGTTACACGCTCTTCCAAGAACGATGAGATGCGCGAAGCTAAACTGAACCTGAGTTATGTGTTATAAGGATGCAAAATACCAGTTATAGTCTAAGTGAAATCGGCGATACAAGTTTTCGAAATGCATTTAACATCAGACACTTTTGAATGGCATTCTAAGCAGTTCATAGTTGTTAAATACAAGAATGTGGATTCAGTTAAAGAATAGTATTTAAAAAAATAGAATAGTTATGCAATTATAAATTATAAGGTAACAAAAAATAAAAATAATGCTAAAACTACAATAAGAGGAACCAAAGAGTTAATCAACTATTTATATTGAGTCTGCAATATACAATATCTGTTTGATAAAACATAAGAGTATCTAGATGATTATTTGATCAACACTACTTACATACCTACTTAGATAAATAAAAATATTCTACAATTACAAAATATAAAACAGTGTTAATTTTATAAAATGAGTATATGTTTAAATACAATAAATATAATATGATAAAACTAATTTACTGAGGAATTGTTTTTACTGGAATGTAACGAAGTAAGCAGCACGAATATCATTAGTAAAGTTAGCTCCGATTAAAGTTAACTATGCGGCACTGCCAAACTGAAAGTTAGCGTTATTATAAGGATGGGAACTCTGTACATATACATGCGGAAAGTATCTGAATCTTTTCTAGTGAAAAAATAATTCATCGAGGCCGTAAAGCTGATGTGAAAAACCATTTCTAGAGAGACATGATAATTTCGCCGATGCTTCTATACTATTTTATTGATACTCATTCGAATTACCTTGCAAAAGTTGACATTATACAATAATTCTTTGACGGTTGCTGTGAATGATAACAAGCGTGGTTATTTATTTATTCATTTACGAGGGTTGCCTTTTATGTTGTTACAAATGATCACTAGATGTCGCTAGTGTAATAAGTTATTGCCATATTCGTAAAATTTGACATTTTGTATTGTA
>JAHWXV010236772.1:0-15976 GCA_024586415.1 Phrixothrix hirtus | reverse complement strand
AACTAATGTTAATATGTTACGAGGTTTATTCAAAAAGTTTACTTAAAAAGCAATTTACGCTTACTTAAAGGAATATTTCTAATAATTTCAAAACGGAATCCGATGTAAAATTGGAAATGCTATAAGTACATATTGTAATTCGGACAGTATAGTGATGTTATTAAATTTAGATAATTTACAAAAGGAATTAGCGCTAGATAACAATAGAATTTACATAAATGAGATGGTTTGACACAAAAAACCAACGAGAGCTAACAAGGCCAATGCATTTTGAATCTTATCTTGGATCGTTAAATAAACTTTTATTTAAAAAGTTCGTACGTGAATACTTTATCACTCTGTGTTCAGTAAAATCAGAACCGAATAAAGCCGTCGGTCTTCCAATGACATTCGATCTGCACGTAAAATTATACACTTAGTATAAGAAATAATTCAGATGGTGGAGTTTAACTATCATTGAAGTTCACAGTGTGACTTAAAGATTTAATTGGAAAACCGTCAATTCGGACGGCCTATAATTGATCTTACTCAGTAATCGTTTTGTCCGTTATCGAGCTCTAAAGCCCACTAACACGTTAGAACATTTTATTTGCTAAATTAAACCGCTAATAAATTCTTCATTGTGTAGTACGTCGGAAAAGCTCACGAATTATCGATCTCATTCGGAACAATATTCTTATTGTAAAATAATCCATTGTTATTTGTGAGTTAAAAAAAATAATCAAAAGCTAATTTAGGTTTAAGCCAAATTTAGGAAAGGGGTAAGGCTTAAGCTGCTTGGTTGTATGTTATCCGTATAAATTAATATACTAACCTCTCTTTACTGATTACTGATTACTTCACTTCCTTTCCCTTAAGTATTTGGTTTGGTAGAACTATAGAACTATAAGTGAAGTTTCCTAGACCTAGTGGTTTGGAAAGTATCACTAGGTTGGATTATGCCGTGCGGCTAAGCCTTCTCAGGACATTTTCCTGGCTTCTAGCTGAATAGATAGAGAGGGATATTGCGAGAGTTTCTCCTTCATCTTCTCTCTTCTTATAGAGGCTCGTTCTAAAACGTCGGGAGCTTTAACATCCTTCCTTAAGTTCGAATTCCTAATATACGACGGTATCCCAGTAATTATACGTAGTAGTTTATTGTGGATAGTTGTAATTTTTTCCATAGCCGATGTTGTACCCTTTGCATATAATTCTTCACCGTCGGTAAGGCATGATAGAAGCATGTTATTGAACAACTTATTCTTTTCATCAAGCGATAAGTTACTGTGTGGACCTATAACAGGGTACAACTTTCTCATGATATTCATGGTGAGGGGTACCCTTCTTGCAACATGTTAGATCCTTATCGAATAAAATACCGAGGTATGCCACTTTGATTTAATTTTGATTTTCTTTTTATTAAGCTAAGTTCTTTGGTTTCGCCTGGTTTGGCAGAAAGGCGTATGATTTCGGTTTTTCCTTCATTAAAGGTCAACTGCCAGCATTCAAAGTATTTATGGTTAGTTGAAGACACTGTATCGTGTCAGAATGGGATATTATTGTATCCCTACGAGCCACTACAATGACAGTATCATCTGTAAACTGTACGATTTCGGCGTTTTTGAATGTTTTTAATATAGGTATGTGATGGACAAAAATGTTATAAAGGGTCGGCGAGAGTACTGAACCTTAATGAAGGCTCTCTACAGCTATTCTGCAGGAAAATGTACAACCAAGTTTAATTTGAAAAGAACAATTTGATAGGAAGGATAAGGTAATTTTAATGATTGACATGGTAATGTTTATAAAATACATTTGGTGTACACCTTGTGGTATGCTTTTGCAATGTTCAAAAAGGCTGAAGAAAACTGAATTTTGTCGGTTTAGCTCAAGAAATCATAGTTTCAAGATTTTCTGCCTTATGTACTGCCGAGGGATTACACCTAAAAACGAATTGGTTACAGGGGATAAGTTCGTTTAGTTCAAGGTGGTTTTGAAGTCTTGTATTGATAATCTTTTCTAGAAGTTTAGACAAAACGTTAAGTAGACTGATTGATTTCCTGCTAAGAGGTACAGATGGGTCCTTGTCCTTTTTTGGAATGGTAATGACGTGGGCGACTTTCCAATGTAAAGGAAAGTAACCCATTGCCCAAAGTGTTGTTCAAAATTTTCACAATCTCATTTTCCGGTTAATAATACTCTTTCTAATTAATCCTTCTTGTATAATTATATTTCCAATTAGCTTGTTGTTGTTGCAACATTGGTCCATGCATCCATTGTGAGGCAGGCAGATTGCATGAGCGAGTGGGCCATACCAACGTGGCCGTTTACTAATTACTTCACATCGCAGTTTTGTATTGGTACTCTATTCATGGGTCAAGAATTCAATCCATGATTATGCTGATTACGCCTCTTCTATTATAAAGAATGGTTTAATTTTTGCAGTTGTTTACGTTGTTAAGAAATTTTCATCACACCATTTCTCAGATTTCATTTTAACATCGGGTATGTAATACGAGGTCCAATTCTTACTGTCAATCACAATTTAGTTTAAAAGTTGTTTACCTTCTTATTCATAGTGTTTTTAAGATACTAGAGCAGTAGCTATTTGTGTTTCTGTGTTCTTCGATTTGGTTGCTTGGAACCCATTTCTATATTGAAGCTAATAAATGCAAATGCTATATTGCCTTATGGTGAATCGCTTCTTTTCAGGGATGAGGAAATCGACGTTGCTTGTTAAGGCATGAGTAGCAACTGAAGGGCGTTCTATTTATCGATTACAACTATTCTTGCATTAATTAATTATCTCCATTTACATCCTTCGTTCATAACGTCTTCCGGTGTACATTTCCCTAAGTTCACGAAGAATTTACGTAGGACAAGTGCTAGACAAGCGCTAAAGAGTCATTTTTCCGAATACTATATACATTATTATTACGTACTATCAAATATCGAATAACGCTGTGAGGAATTTGATAGGTACTGAGAATGTCTTGGTAGGAATACCGGGCGCGCATCAAAACCGCCAAACAACGTTTATGGGCAGAACGTGCAAATGATTCTACTTAAAGTAGATTTCATCAGCTTAATTCTCGGTTGAAGGTAAAAATTTAAGTAGTTTTGGAGGAATTTTGGAGGTTCACAGAACTGCGACTTTAAAAAATTATTGTGTTGCCCCTTCCGAATTTTAAAAGAAAAATTGTTAGGTTAAATGCTAGTATTTGATAATGAACTATAGAGCACCAGTAGGTAAAGTCGACGTATTTTCTTATCGCTGTTTTTAATAGTTGGACGGTGATTACAAAAACTTGGCAAAAGCTACCGCTGTTCCAAATAAAGCTCAGGTAACCTTATAACCCCAACTTCGAACCACTAAATTTACTGTAATAGACATTAATGGACGTTATAGTAGTTTTATTGAGCTATCCCTAGAGTTTTTTGATGTCAAAGTGTTTAATAATCAACGTAAAGTTTAAATTTCATTCTCGCCATATATATGCGTTTAGCTTAACAACTGACCAATAAGATATGCAATAAACAGTAGTTGCAAGAGGGTCAAACAGATCAGACTTAGGTATTCCTATTAATTTTTATGTTTACTGTGCACTAAATGTGAAGGATCTCATATGCTCTAAAAGTTACCACTAAATTATTATAAGTGAAAGCTTTAAAATTAGTTTAAGAATATATTAATTTCAGCATGACAGCAAAATTACGCTCCGTTAGGTAAAACAGGCGATTAAAATGAATACAGTTGAAGTCAAACGCATTATAACGAAATTTTGTTAAAATTGAGAAACTGCCGACAACTGGGTCACGTATTTATTCGCTGTGAGTGTACCGCTTCTTCTAAATTGTGTTATTTTCTAAAGTATGCTTGTATATTATTAGGCTTTTTAATGCAGATTTTCTTATAGTCCGCTGTTGTCGTTTGATAAGCTTTAGGTGGGTGATCTGGAGGAAAATGGATGTTGACATTTTTAGTGTCTAAATAGATAACAATAATAAAATTATTGTTGACTTCTATATAAAATCTTCCAGTTCAGATAGATATTTAGATTATTTTGCCAACTATCTCCTTCATGTTAGGAGTTACTTAGTTAAGGCTTAAAAAGCAGAATTTATAAAATAGTTCATACGGCACTTTTAAATCACAATCTTAATAAATCAACTAAAACTTGAATTAGTAATGAATTGTATTATCGCACTAATCTTTAACAATATTAGTATTACTAGAAACAATAGTGAAGAAAATAGTTTGATTTACGAAAGATTATGTGTCATACAACTAAAAAAGTTTTCAAAATTGTTTGATAGTTATTTTAATAGAGTTAAGTAATTTATTTCCAAATTTAAAAGATAGCACTCCAAAAGTTTTGGAGTCAAGTATAATTTACAAAATTAACTGTAGTTGTTGTGAACTTAATTACATCGGGCAAACACTAATTTGGGTTAAAAGTAGCATTTCTTTACACAAGGGCGACTGCAAATTGAATAAATGAAGGTGCGGCCTTGGCTTTCATTCTAATGACCCGATCACAACATTAATTTTAATGATAATTGAGATGTGTGGCCACAATATTATAAACGAATTGTATTCGAAAATTTTCAATATTAAAAAAATTGACTAAGTGATGATTTTTAAATGTGATACTGACCGACATTCTAATATTTGTTCTTCATTATTTAATTTTTGTTATACATTGTGTACATTTCAAAACGAGCTATGCAAAATAAGTCAAAAACTACTGAAAATTAAAAAAACTCCCAAACATGTCAACTTTTATTTGGAAGGGGACACTTTGTTATAGTTACGGAATAAGTGTATGTGTAACACCTCACTCCCCACCAAACCCTCTCGAAAATCTTTAATGGCATGACCTTATGTGGGATACCTCTTTTTAAAGGTAATTGTATTAGGAATCTAGACTTCCGTAAAATTTTAAAAATTATTGAAGTTTTTGAAAGTTACAAGCAAAAATGATAAGACAAATGAAAGCATTTGAAAGTTATTGTGTTAAGGTTTTAATCAATCTTTTAAGTAAAATACATTTAGTTTTAACAACACTAAAGTGAATGGTTATTGAATTCAACCTAAAATTAAACACTTAGATAACAGTGTTATTTGTTTTTATCATTTTAGCAATGTGCATTATCAGTTTGGGACTGATTATGGGTTTAAAATTAGAAATTCAATCAAATTAAAGGCACGCTTTGCTTGTGTTTATTTTTGTTTTGTTGTAAAATTTGAAAATGGTGTTTACTTTAACACAAAGAACACAAATAGTTTTTCTTTACGGAAATACAATTAAAACGCTAGAAAAACTGCTGCCGAATTTAATAGAAGACATTCTGAAAACAACTTGAATCGTATAAGTACGTTTTAGAATTAATTCAAAAATTTTTTAATACTGGATCAATTAATAACAAAAAGAGAGAAGGAAAAAGAGTAATCAACGATTTAACTCAAATTGAAGTCTTGGACATGTTGCTGGTACACATCAAACTTTTATACGGGAACTCCCCACTTTGATTAATACTTCTGTCGGTTCAGTACATACAATTCTTGGCTTAAATAAATTTCATCCCCATAAGATGTAATCTATTCACGAATTAAATGAAGATGACTTTGACAGACGGATTGAGTTCTGCGAAATTATTACAGACAGGATTAACAAAGACGAAATTTCTGTGAAAAATATTTGTTTCAATGATGAGTGCATGTTTTACGTAAACGGATAAGTTAGCCGCCAAAATTGTCGTTATTGAGATTCACAAAGCCCACATTTGTGTAGGGAAGTGCATACTTAATATCCTAAAAAAAATAAAGTTTGGGCTGGTATTCTTCGAACCTCTGTAGGCCCTATATTAATCTAAATAATCCTTTATACTTAAATCTTCTTCTAAATTACATTAACCCTTTCATCATCGAAAGTATGGATAATCAGCAAGATAAACATGGCAGTCGACTGATAGACGAAAATGGATTGTTTTTCCAGCAAGATGAGGCTCCACCCTCATTGCGCATTACCAGTAAGAGAGTAGCTAAATGCAACATTTTTAGGTCGATAGAATAGCCAGCACGGTCTCTGGATCTGAGTCCTCTTGACTCCTTTTTATGGGTCTATTTAAAATCAATTGTATATAAAACCCAGCTGGAAAATGTTCAAGAATTACGAACCAAGACCACTTGGTGGTCAGACATTTCAGACATTTCAAAACTTAAGAAGAGGATTCGAAGACAGGCTTTATTATTGTCTTGGTAGGAATGGAGAGCAAATGGATCATTTCAAATAAATTTGAATTTTATTGTATTACATTACATTGATAGCAAAAACCGTTTATCTAATTGTTTAATTTTAAGTTAAATTCAATAATCATTCACTTTAGTATGGTTAAAACTAAATTTATTTTAATTAATTATAACCTTAACAGAATAACGTACAAATGCTTTCATTTGTTTTATGATTCTTTGCTGGTAACTTTCAAAAACTTCAATAATTTTGAAAATTTTGCAGAAGGCTGTATTCCTAAATTACCTTTAAAAAGAGGTGTCACACATAGAAATGTGTCATTAAAGATTTTCGGGCGGCGTTGGTGGGGAGTGAGGGGTTACGCATATGCTTATTCTGTGACTATAACGGTGTTCCCTCCGAATAAAAGTTGACCTATTTGGTAGTTTTTTTTAATTTTCAGTAGTTGTTGACTTATTTTCCCTGGCCCGTTTTAAAACGTACACACTGTGTAGGATTCGCCTAATTATTGTACTTTGTTTGTATTTAGATTTCCTACTATTATTAATTAGTTATAGTTACTATAGTGTTTTATGTTTAGAACTATTTTAGTATACTATTGTCAATGTTATAAGTTTTATAATTTTATCAGGGCTTGATAAAGTTTATAAACATAAGCGTTATATTGATGGGCGTTAATGTTTTAATTTTATGCCGATACCAAAGAAATTTTGAAAAATAAATTATAATATTTACTGCAAGTATCTACATTAGTTCATATATAGAATACGCAAGATGCTAATTATCATTATGACGTTTCAATTTGTGATGTAAGGTGCACTGGGAAGATAAAGAATACATATTCTGCACGGGGATAGATAAGTCGTGACGGCCGGATTCGGCTACTGCTTTTGGGATGTCCTAGAAGGCTCGCAGGGCCTGGTCTGGTTTTGCAGTCTGAGTACCTGCGAAATAATTATTTTTAGGGGAACGTCATTTGTTAAAATGACGTAGTTTTAACTTCGGGCGCGAAACGAGCTTCGGTAATATGTATGTACTAATTGATTCGATTTCTGGCGATATTAAAAAGGAATGGTGTTGATAATAACCTATTCACACGGATCAAAATTAAAACAGGTCATTTACATAAATCAAACAAAATGAAATGGGTATTCTTGTAATATAACAAATAAAATTAATTATTTACAATTGGTTATGAATTCACGAAAAGTCAACCTCTGTGTGTGTATTTAATGCGCCTTTCAATTTTTAAGATCGCCGCGACGCGGCGGCATTGTATGCTTTCAACATGACGATTTCCGTCTTTGCCAATTCCTGCGATCGTGTTACTTTTGAGCGTGGAAGTCTGCAGTGCGCTTCGAGACCTAGGCACAGGCGTGTCGCTAGAGGTGGGCGTCGTGTACGTAATTTGTATGGGCAACAATTAGGGACGGATATTCAATCTAGCAGCGTTAGCGTGTACCTGCGACCTTTCTTGCCACTTGATATCGCTAAGCGTCTCGGCTTAAGGCATCGTTTGTAGATCGCTACATAGCAACTCGCATGTAAAGGAGAAAACGTTGTACCTCACGGGTAATCTCGGTACAGCGTACTTGTGCCTCTGCTATTAGTACAACTCAATGCATAATGACGCTAACGTACGCTTGGAGTCGGCACAATCAGTTTCAGAGCAACTTTTTTGTGGTCGATCCAAGATCGGTATTGCTTCAGGTTAGGTGCGGATAACGCCAGGGATGCTCGGTTAAGGGGATCCGGAGGATTCTATACTTCTGTCCGATATTGTTATGGAGCAACTCAGGACGGCGTGGCAGTCTAGAATCTGAGCGTATATAACTAGGACTCTAGTGTATGGCGTTCTTCAAATGATTGATTGACTTGAACGGCATTCTGGATTTTTTACAGCTTTGGCGAGTCTACAAGGCGTAATACAAAGATCATTGCAGAGTTTAATAACAAAATAGCTTGCCTTTACAGAAAAGCTTTTAGTGTCTAGCATGGATATGCGCGGGGCAATATCCCTCATTGAGTCTTACACAAAGACCCTTTCGCTTCGCATAAGGGTCCTATTTATAGTTAAATTCATATTAACTTGTTTTATTCAGCGAATATACATTTCGACCGTTTTCTCTGTCTGCTATATAATCATTTCGGATAACACATACATTTCCTTTAAACAAATTGTTACATGACATGACGCAATGTTGGGTAATACTTTTTACTTACTTTTCTTTAATTAATTAATATTTAAATTATCTGAGATTGTTGCTTATGTTAATTGCTTCGGTTATCAAAACAATATCGGTTGATTTCGGACGGACGGATTTATGCGTCATGTTGTGCAATTTTACTAATTAGTTTATTGCTTAGTTTATACAAGATTCTATTAGTTCATCGACTTGGTTTGGAGAAGCTGTTGAAGAACCAAATATTGTTTAATCAATTCTTTTGAAATTAAATTAAACCTATACACTCGCGCATGATATTTATTTGACACATTATTAAAGTTTATTTTGTCTTTAACGAAGTCTTAATTTTTACACTTCCGGAATCACTAATATACCGAAAACACGTTGAATTCTCGGGATTCCATTAGATCGGGTTTTGCGATATTAATAGTGTTTCATGTGAAACGTCACAACATAACTTCAGGTGACTTCATTAATTTTAACCCAAACATATAGTGCTGACATGCTAAAAATATTACAACGCATTGAATAGCTCTAAATTTGGGAACGGTATTGTAACAGAACTTTCAGTTATATTTGGTTTATTTTAAGCTGAGTATTATACTTTGCTTGTTGGTCAACCGTCTCCATTTGGAGGGAGGTTCGCGATTTGAGTTCTTAGTGACTTTCTAATAATATTGATATTTGTCTACAGCATTGACCGTACTTTGAATATGTAAATTATAATTATATATCATTTGTTATGGATTTATATAATCCGACTTTGCATGATCATTTAACTAAGTCAATATTACGTTTTAAAATTTCATATTTAATATGTACATGCAATGATCGTATCTTTACAAGTATCTACTCCACGTTACATTCGATGATCTTGACTCTACTCGTGCATTCTACTATTTACATCGATTCTAATTATGCTTTGAACATTTTACATTTAGAAATACAGTTTAATTATTTTATAAGCGCATGCTCATAGGGATTTATATCAGGGTAAGTTAATAAATATTTACATAGATGAGGTTTACGGTTAAGGTCGAGATAGTCCTTGGCTTAAATGCTGTTATAGTAAATGTAATATGGAGAAAATTTGAATGTTTCTCAGCCGAATCGTCCCTGTTGTAAAAAAATTCTGTTTGATCACAGATTCCCGGGCTATGTCCACAAGGAGTTGCGATAGCTGTCCTTGTGGGTAACGGGATGGATTTATTTAGTCTACAGCTGAATTGTCCATTCTTCATAATATACATTTGTCGTCTCCGTTACCTCAGCAAGAGCCATGGGAAATAGTGGAAGTTGTCTTTACGGGCTGCATAGAAAGTTTTATAAGTATCACTAGCTTTCGATCGGATCGTACTATCACAAATCTAGCGATAATATTTACAAACGTAAAATTTTTGGTTAGTAGTTTGAAAACACGGAAAGTTCTAACGTTTGAGTGCATTTTCTTGGCTTTATAGACACTTCAATATCGTGGTTTCTTGTAATCACATATTTATAATCTCCTGCCAACATTTTATATTTTGGTTGGATTCATTCTATACTTTCCCGCCATTTCAAGTTTCTATAATTATTTACAGTAAGCTACTTCTTTAAATTGTGTTTACTTTTCACTTAAAGTTAATTTAAAGTTTTATTCCCAGATTTCTATAAACGTATGATCTGGAAGAAATAATTTTTGAATTATGCAATCCCTATCTACAACAAAATTACCAAATTGTAAGAATTTGTATACATCATCGTTATAGTCAATTCTTTATATCTATTTAATCGTCTAATAAATAATTTTGATTAATTTCTGAATTTAACATTCATAAATTTGAATGCTTGTGTTTATTTGTTAATTGTTATAATCTTATTTTATATTTAATTAGATCCTTATAAGTAACGAAATATTTATTTATTAACGAGTCGCTAGATTACCTTCATTTAATTTGGTTATTGCTGGTTTCCTTCTAATTTTCTTTGCGGAAATTTTATTCAAAGAACATATAATGTAATAGTTTGACGATTCATTAGATTATTTATCTAATAGATTGTAACCAAATATCAAATTAGTATACATTCTTTTAAACCAATGGCGAATATATGGGTGTGCACTGGTTATATAAGCACTATCATCTCTAGGTCACCGACATAATGTATTAGATGCGACAATTAATTTTGAATAAATATGTTTGGTTGTAATTTTATTGTAAAGGTAACAGTTTCCGAGCTATTCTCATTTCAATCCAAGTTTGTCAAAAAAATCCATGTCAGGAAATTAAACCATGTAATAATTGATTAAACAAGAAAACTTGCATTCAACGCAATTTTAAAAATGATGAATATTAGAATGTGGATTAAAAGGCAAGAAAGCTGAAATTACGTCAACTAAACTAGAAATCGGATTTGTACAAAATAAGGCAACTTTGAAGTCTTATTATTGTAGACTGTTGTACCCTCTCAGATATTCCTCGCATGCTTTTAATTTTCTGGCACTAATTCGTTATTATTTGCCTTAAATTGTCTACATTTTGTATTGATGCGCAATAAACCAAGGCTTTTAAATATCCCCAAAGGAAAAAATCTAATAGATTCAAATTGGTTAATCGAAGTAGCCACAGATGAGGTTCATTTCGTTTGTTCCGTCAATTAGGATAGTTTTTGTTCAATCAGATATGGGAATTTTCACTAAAATATGTAGGAGCACCGTCAGGCCTGAATAAAGTTTCCTTCTTGTATTGATCGAGATATCCTGCAAAAGACCTGACAACTGATTACTGTATATCTCACCAGTCAGTCTTGGAGACATAAAAACAGAAAAAGTTAGAAAATCACCTATTCTACTTGGCCAAAACATTCACCGGTGGCTGATGTTATTGCCTCCTTTAACATACTTCGTGGGGTTTTATTTTCCATAAGTGTAGTTATTATGATTGTTAGTAAGTTCCTGTTTTAAAAAATTTTATTTATCAGTGAAAAGTGCCTGGCTCAGAAAATAAATGTTGGTGGTCCCCTCTTGTTGAACGCATCCGCACAATTGTAACCTCTGGGGAAAACGTCAGAGAGCAGTCCTTGAGCTCGTTGAATATAGTAAGAATATAATAATCTCTGTTTTAAATTTTCAAAACCGCAACATGGGTAACATTAAACTCCTGAGAAAGTTTTCTCTTACTAGTTTCGGGATGGTCGTTTAGTTCCTCTGAGACAGCGATTTTCAGTTCAGGTGCTCAATCAGCAGCAGATCAGAGTATCATATCTTACTGAAACGAACAACTTTCTGAAGCCGTCTATGAAGGTGATAAGTATCGCTTATCAGGAACTCTTTTATTGGGAAAAGTTTCTTGATAAAGATGTAATACTTGATTTGCGTTACCGTTAGCTCCACAATACATGTAATGGTTGCCTGCCATTTTAGCGTTATTGTAAATCTTGACAGAAAATTTTTCGAAAAGCATATAGGATAGAAAAGGCACTTCAACTCAAAAATGAATGTATACAAAATTGAAAGTATGTGCTTCTTTTGACCCTTAAGTGATAATTTTGGACGATTTCTGAATAAAAAATAATCAGCTAAGATGAAAAATAGGTAAAGATAATGTAAACATTGTATTTTAAAAAAACTGACAGGCTTCATTTATCTTCTCTGATATTTGACTTGTTTGAAGTATTATAAATATATCAAGCCATTTCAACACCCTTCTGCTAAAAAATTATTGGGTGTACGACCATGTTTAAGACCTTTATAGTGATAATTTCCCGAGTTATCACCTCTTAAAGCTAAGACATTAATTTAATTAACATGCTGTAAGTGTATATGTATAGATATAGATATTGCCAAAAATTGTTACGGGCAGCCATATATGAGCGGGATAGATATGCGATATTCAACCTAATTTATGTTATATAACTTTTTTAGTTTTGGATATGCATTAAAGTTCAATATTCTAATTATTAAGTTATGAAAATTGTGAGTTATAGGCAAGTCAACATACATCCAGTAATTTTTGTCATAAATATCTTTAGATATTTTATTTGAAATTTTCCAGTTCATGCTTATACAGCCTTATAGTTCTAAATTAAAAGGATACATTGAAATATTTAACTCTTAAGTATCAAAATAACTTTGAAATGGTTTTGAGTTTTTATAGTGAGGTGTGCCCGAGTATGTCAGTGCATTACGTATACTTCCTAGTAGTCGCGGCACGGGCAACTACGTGCTATCTTGCAGAGTAACCCGTTCATGATAGGGAACTTAGTCTGTATAGAATAGCGTTAGGTATTCTTGGGGTAATATTGGGATTGTGGCAGCGCTTGTAGCACGTAGGCTAAATACGTCAACACTGACCGCTATTGTGTCGATTCCGCAAATAGGGAATGCTATATCGACATAGGGTACGATCTAGGCTAGCAACCAGGTCTACCTTTAAGAATATTGCTAAAAAGAACTAAATCAAACCCTCAGACAATCAAAGCCATGGTGGGCGGCTGAGATTAAATAAGATTTGCTCACCTTGGAATAAACGCGAGAACATGGAATGAAAAGTTGGAACGTGGAACGTAAGAGGGAACACGAGATTTTGAGTGAAATGAGAGAGGGAAGGCTATATGTACTGTGTGGGAGTGAAACTAAGTGGAATGGGAAAGAAATGATAGATATGGACGAGAGAAACTTAGGTTTCTAGTCTTGAAAAGAGACTTGGACGCACGATTCAAAGGGAGTGGGATTGATTTTGGACGAATTTGCTAAAACGCATTTAAGGGAGTATAAATTGGTGTCTACTCAGTTACTCTGGGTTCTAATGAAAATAGGCATCAGAAAAGTAATAGTTGCAGTGTGTTATGCTCCGGTGCATGGTGATAACCAGGATGAATGTGAAACCTTTTGGATAGAGTTAGAAAGAGTACTTAATGCATGTCACGTGAATGATAGAGTGATTGTACTGGGTGACCTGAATGGATGGGTGGGAGTAAGAAGAGAAAATATAGATCGTGTAATTGGCCCTTACGGAGATCACAGAACGAATAGGAATGGGGAAGCGTTAGTTGGGCTATGCTAAGAAAAGGGCATGTTTGTATCAAATACGTGGTTTAAACATAAGAATATCCATTTATATACGGGCAAAGAGTAGGTTCTGGAAGCATGATTGGTTGAATCGTTTATGATGAGAGTTTATGTGAATTGGTAAAGGACAAACGTGTGATGATAGGTTCTGAATGCCGGACGGATCATTTTCAGGTAATGTCAAGAATTGAGCTTGGTGAAAAGTGGATATATAAGAAGAAAGTAGTTGTAAGAGAGACTAGAGTGAAATGGGAAAGATTGCAGTAAAAGAATGTGAGAGAGGAATACGTACAGAACCTACAGAACCTCAGAAGAATCGGAATGGAAGTATGAAATTGGAAAAGGTGCTATCGAATGGGCATGGAACAGGTTGAAAGGCATCGTGATAGAGTGTGTACTAAAGTATGTGGAGTGAGTACTATCGGAAAGTCAAAAAGGAACGCATCGTGGAATGGTACCGTGAAAGAGGCAGTAAAGGAGAAGAAACCAATGTATAAGAGAATGATTGGAACCAAAGATGAGAAGAACAGAATGGATCTACTGCAAGAATATCGGATTAAAAAGAAGCGTGCAAAGGAAGCTGTGAACGAAAGTAAAGAGCGTTTGAGGGTAAAGGAGGGAGTAAGAATACAAAATGGTTTTAACGGTAATAAAGGATTATTTTGAAAGTGGGTAAGGAATGCGAA
Source organism: Phrixothrix hirtus (assembly GCA_024586415.1). Classification (NCBI taxonomy): domain Eukaryota; kingdom Metazoa; phylum Arthropoda; class Insecta; order Coleoptera; family Phengodidae; genus Phrixothrix; species Phrixothrix hirtus. The sequence goes on along the minus strand of JAHWXV010236772.1, from coordinate 1,824 downwards.
GTAGGGTGTAAGGAACCGAGTAATCTGAATACTGAATGGCGAGAATGAAATAGAAAGAATATTTTAAAGAGCTGTAAGGCAACAAGGATAGCGGGATAGGTGTGAATGTGGAAACAGCTGGAATAAATAAAATCCAAGATAACGATGAGAGTATATAAGCATGGAAGGAATACGAATTGCAATAAAATGGTTTAAAAATGGGAAGGCTGTTGCAGTAGATGAAGTTACAAACGAAACGTTAAATTATTGCGGTATGCGACTAGGCGAATGGTTCTGAAAACTATTTAATGCTTGTGTTCAACTAAAAAGAGCGCCAGAGAACTGGAAAAGTGCTATGATCATGCCTCTGTACAACGGCAAATGTGGTAGATATGAATGCAAGAACTATAGAGCTATAAGTTTATTAAGTGTAACTGTGAAGGTGTTTAGTAGAATTATAATTGATAGAGTTCGCATAAATACTGAAAGGAAGATATGGGATGCACAGTGTAGGTTCTTGCCTAGACGAAGATGCGTGGACCAAATGTTTAGTTTGCATCAAATGGCCGAGAAGTTTTTACATGTTAATGAGAAAGTGTATTGTAAATTTATGAATTTAGAAAAAGCGCATGATAGTGTGAATAGAATCAAGTTATGGGCAACTCTGACGGAGTATGTGTAAAGGGAGAACTACTGAATGAAATAAAAGCAATTTATGATGGAAACAGAGCGTACGTGAAAGTAAACGATACGGTTACTGAGTACTTTGAAATTGAACAAGGTGTAAGACAGAGATGTGTGGTGTCTCCTTAGTTGTTTAATATGTTTATGGTTAAATGCGTGAGAAGGGTGTGTGAGGACTTGAGTGGTATAGATATACGCAGCGAAGATGTAAAAGTGTTATGTATGCAGATGAAGCAGTGGTAGTAGCTAAATGTATGAGTTAAATGCAACAAATGTTGTATAAATTTGTACAACTGAGTGAAATAATGGATCTGAAAATCAATAGTGGCAAAACAAAGGTAATGGTTTTAAATAGGAAAGGTGAAAATAAAATATGTCAGTTGATGTTGGGTAGCGAAATAATTGAGCAAGTGGATGAGTTTACATACCTTCGCAGAGTTTTCCGAATGATGGGCGGGTACATAGTGAAATTGAAAACAGAGTGAATGCAGACAGGAGAATAATTGGTAGCATGTGGTTAGTAACCGAGAGTGAACAATTAAATATGGAAGCAAAGAAGGCTGTGTACAATAGTGTATTTGTTTCAACTATTTTATATGGCAGTGAGACCTGGGTATGTTAGAAGAACCATATGAGTAAAATTAACGCCGTAGGTATGAGGTACCTAAGAGCTGCATGTGGCAAAACGAAACGTTACAGAGTAAGGACTGAATGGGCGATGGATACCTGCCAGGTGAAGGAGACATTGCCTGAATTTTACGAAAGAAGTGCTTTAATATGGTTTGGACATGTGAAACGAATGAGTAATGAACACTTAACAAATAAAATATATAAGGCAGATATGAATGGATAACTAGGTAGGGGTAGACCGAGAAAGAGATGGCTAAATATGATTGAAGGAATTGTAACAGAAAAGAGAATAAAGAGCAAAATAAGTGTGTAAGGACAGAAAAGAATGGAGAAAGATAATGAATGGGTGATAGTAGAGATAGTAGGGTTTGTGGGAAATTGTAGGATGTTGTGGATACAATACAGTGCTGGGAATTGCGGTGAATGGTTGTGTTAGTGGGAGGGGGTTAGTGCATGGGTGCTTGCAGTGGTTGAGAAGGTGGAGGGTTGTTATGGGGTTTTGTCTATCCCGCTAAGGGAATGGCATGATTG
>JAHWXV010236758.1:0-11369 GCA_024586415.1 Phrixothrix hirtus | reverse complement strand
TTTACCCACGAAGTCCTCAATAAATTACGCCAAACATGTTTGAATTTATGTTTGGAAAATTTAGTAATATTGTAAGAAATTCAGATAGATTAAAATTTATACTGGACTCGCGAGCAACAGACCACATTATAAATACTGAGAATTATTTTTTTTTACTGCCGTTGTCGAAATGGAACATCCGATTTTAGTAATAGTCGCTAAAAGGGATACATCTGTAATCGCAAGAAAGAAAGGGACACTTGAAGTCATCTCCGACCTTGGCATAGAAGGTGCGCTGGAAGACGTTTTGTAAATACCAGATGTTCCATATAATCGATTATATATACAAGAAAATGGTTAACTGTGATTTTCATCCCAAGGGAGTCACGATTAAAAGAGGCGACGAGGTATTAATAAAAGGTAAGCCACTAAATGACTTAATAGCTTGTTCATTACACTATATTAATTAATTTAATTAACGTGTAATTAACATAAGAAAATATTATAGTTTGTTAAATAGCACGTAAGGGTTAAAGGGATAAAGGTCGGAGCTGAAACTGTGAGAAAAGTTAACAAATAAGGCTGGTATCGGAGAGAAGTAGCATGAAAAAAAACAGTTATTAATGAAGTAAACAGGTAAAAATGTTTCCAATTTGCTAGGGAAAATGTAAATAAGCCGACTCTGGCTATAGGGGGCATTTTGCCGGCGCTGCTTGCAAGTATGTGCAAGCAGAATTGTCAGGTGTATTTTCATTTTCCGTACAAGTAAATTGGTATCATTAACCTTCACTTTGAACATTTGGCCTTCAGCAGCCGTTATACTAACGAATTACGCGAACGTACAAACTTTATTTTCACCTGTACGCCATTGATGAGAAATTTTTCTTGATTAAATAAATTTGCGTGGTATCTCATAAACGGTGATTTAAGCGCTTTAACTCCGCGTTTGGTTCATCCCACAGTGCCAGTTCTTCTTACCGAAAGTGGTCTATCATATCAACCTGCCGAGTTTTCTGCATTGGCCTCTTCTAAGTCTTCCATTTTGCCTGGGGTATCATTGTACCATAAATTGCTGCTTAGATGAGAGTTTTTCGGTTCATATCCGTAATTAAGTAATGTCTCGATGTATACCCTGTATGCATAAGTGTTAAGAGACGAGACTAGTTTCTGATTTAAATATATTTCCACTTGATTAAACTTCGAGTGCATCCAATTATTCACTGGTACCGGTTTCTCTTCGTCACTCAATATACTTCCATCTTGTTTAATTATTTGAGCTATGATATAAAGCTTAGTTTGACTTAGATCTATATAATTTTTACCGCTTCTTGGGTCTACAAACTCGATAAGTGCGTCATCAGATATCGAGAAAAGAGGTTTGTATAAAATCCATTGTCCATTTTCAATGCTCGTTTGTGTTGGCAGTAAAGCGAACAAGTCCAGTTCGGATTTGACGCACTCGCAAGATTGGGCGTGAAGAAAAGCCGTATCAGTGCCTGCTGAATATATCTTTATAATTTAAAGGAATAATTTTCGCTTAAAAGAAGTCTTTTTCTTAGCAGGTTTTATCAGTGAATGATGCTCAATAACATTCTTTCGCTTTTTATATCCGGGTCCTGATATCAAAGTATCAATTTTGTCCTCTGCTTTACGTTTGAGTTTCCGAACACCCTCGCTCTTTCTATTTTGAAATGTTGCTCCAGTCGGTCTGTTTTCTACAATATCACCGAGAACCTGTGCTCTGGTCCTTAAGGCCTCTCTCCCTACACCTTTCGCATCAGACTTGAATATCGGAAGAATGCTTCGAAAGATTCCTCCTAAGAACAATCCAATTCCGTGACCCCTTTGATATGGAGCTCCCCTGTTCACGTAATATTGCTGATAAGGACAAGCCATTATACTTCAACTTTTTTAAAATGTAGTTTCAGACTCAACGTTCCAAACTCGAATGGCACGATATCCCCAGTGTTTGTTCTTTTATATATTTCCAGATTTTCAAAATCTTTCATCGGGAATATAATGAATCGGCGAAAATACAACGTCTCTATATCGACCGTATCTGTAATGATCATTCGTGATATTTACAATGCGTACTAAGGGTACTAACACATCTACTACTTGGGGTTCACAAACGTCACAGTAGATGAACATTTGAGAATGTAAGTCATACAATACGTTGACAGGATGTGATGGTATAGGGTTCTGAGCTAGATTTCTTTGTGGAGCGAACTCGAGCTGAAGCGCTAAGCGTGGAAATAATATCAACAACCTCAAGACGGCATGAAACTTTATAGAAACGAGTTGAGCTATCTTGTTGTATTTAAATTTGACTACGCGTTTTATTAGGTCGTGTTGATTCAATTCTTTCCGATATCCTCAGGACTTCCGTAATTTCCGGGAGGTATAGAGAATACATGCCATTTATCTTTTTCGAAATATATTTGCTCTCTATCATTTCTGAAGAATTTTCGGGCAGCTCCTAGAATATTATCTACATCGTTGTTTTCGCCTTCAGGCAGTTCCTGCGTAAAATAGATAAGATTGTCAATATCCGATACAAATAAAAAGGAACACGGATACTAGATTTCAGCAATTCCTACACGCCCTTGACCGTTGAGTGTAATGCGTTTAGGTAATGGGGTTGAAAATTAAGCTGTAGTATTGTTGGAAAAATTTTTCATTGAACTATTGCTTAGTAATGTTAGATAAAACTCATTTTTCATAGTTACAAATGTTTAATGCCTGATGCAGAAATCCAAGAATTAAATTTATCGCTATAATTTAACCACTTCATCAAATACTGTTTTTTTTTGCATCGGCCCTTTTCATCGATAATTTTTCTATTTTAAATTCCGTGTTTGCAGTTATGATCACAGGCTGCAGCTCTTGTTCGTAAAACATACCTTCGACAATTTCGTTGCCTGAGCCTGTAATTATGTAGACAGGCGGCTTCCGTTTTATTACTAGGAAAACTTTTAAAGACTTCTTCGCCCCAGTTCGTTTCGTATCCTTTCTCTAAGACATTATTAGCTCTGTTGGTTCTAACATACTGATCAATTTTATACTTGGGTGCTTTTTGTACTCCTACGCCTTTACGATACAAGTTGTACCACACCGTTGATACTTGAACGGTATCTGGTTTTGTACGAGTTAACTAAATCTTGTAAAACATCCTGTTGGAATATGAGAAATACCGCCACATTCTAGTTTTAAGCGTCCTGTTAAATCGTCCTATTACAGAGGCTTTTAGATCTGGATTGTTTGTCACGAAGAAATTGATTTCATTTTCTTTAAAGAATGATTGCACGCGTGCAGAAGTAAACTCATGTCCTTTATTGGTTTGCAGATTTATAGGTTTTGCCTGCCACAATTCGAACATGTTGCTTACAATGTACTTGTTTCTAGGGAACCTTTTTGTAATTGGTTTGTGAACGGTGTACGCGTTTTGTTCGCTTAAGCCATTTTTTTGCTTTGGAAGATGCATGTTGAGGCTTTACCGCTTCTACTAACGAAGCTGCTCCAGAGAAACCTATAGAATTAGCAGGGTCGCAATATAGAGTCGCTAAATCCACCATTATAGATTCAGAGATTCCCAAGTAGTACAATAAGGTTTAGTAGATGTCGATCTCCTCCGTCTTTTTCTATCAGGCTCTGGTTTTATTGTCTTGGCATTTGAGTCATCAGTTTTTGCTACCGGTTGTACCGTAAATTCGCGCCTTCGAGGGTTTCCTATTAATTTCAAAAGAGTATGTATTTCTTTAAGAATAGTATTAAACTGTTCCCAACCAGGAGAGTTTGTGGTTTTACGTTCACTAAATCGACTATGTTCGAAGAAGGTATTGTTTCACCTTTTACTTTGACAATTCCTTTATTGTTCCACTCGATATCTTCAGATTTTTTCATAAAAGTTAAAAGGTTGTCTCCCTTCTTCTTATAAACGTCTGGTAGCGTTGAAATAGTGTCAGGTTCTCTTCTTTTTTGGTTTCTAACGTGACACTCGCCAGTTTACTCTGTTCGTCAACTAAATGCAGATATCTCTGCAATACTTAGTTATATCACATCCATTTATCGTGATCAGGCATTCGCGAATTTAGAGTTTCCTTCATATCACAATCTAGCTTTAATAAAACTTATGCGGTATTTTCAGCATATTTAAAACGTTGCATAAACTCTGGCGACAGGAGTATCATTTTCTTTGCATACTCCATGATTTACTCAATAACCAGTTCACAAGCGGTAATAAAATTAAAGGCACAAAAGTTCCGCCCATTTGTATTAGTAATTTCTTCTTTTTACTTATATCTTCACCTGGTTGTACCAATTTTCTCAAAGTGTTTTTATGCTTATTTGTAAAAGGTACTTTACCTTTCAATGCTTTTTGTTCCTTCTCCCTTAATTTTGAAAGAGCTCTAAATAATTCAGAATGCTGTACCACTCTGGTGGGCGTCATGCTTTATTATGATGTTGCTTTCTTTAATACCGAAGTATTTCTACCCTTTTTAGGTAAGTATACAATGCTGGATTCGTCTTCTCCAAAGATAGATGTCCTATATCGAATAATGTCGGTAGTTTTCTGTTTTAAGTCAAAGAGTAGATACCCGTGCTACTCCAAAATGATATCCTCGTAAGCTTGTTGCAAAAATTTTGTATTTTCAAGGTACACTTGTCTAGTCGGATGTTTAATTTGAACTCTATCCCTGGGACTCTCGAACAATACAATGTAGTGGGTATTTAAGGAAATAGCTCTGTATTTTTCCTTGGTGAAATATGATTTGTATTAGAAACAATACATTTAGATTACGCTAATGACATCCTTTGGTGCATATGTCAACTACTCCGTCATTTATTTCTCTTATTAGATCGTCGATTATGATCAAGCTGGGTTCAGTACCGTCAAAATCTTCGATGTTAGGCAACTCCTGCTGAAATTAGACGTGATCCCCTACAGTTTAGAATAAAGGCTGCCATGCGTCACAGTACCATATGATTTTTTGAAATTTAGAGTTACATATTCTACTACTAAGATTTTTTAAAAAATTTGTAACAAAATAGGATTTGCCTAAACCTGATGGACCTCCAATAATTGCAGAAAACGGATGAACAAATTGATGCTCCATACTCATCAATGGTTAGATATCTATTGATTTAATACGTACTCTGTCATTCTATTTTAATGAGAGCAAAGAAACAAAATGCCAATAAGAAAGGATTTAATTGATTTCTTTATTTTTCTACAATTTATTGTAGTACTGGTTTTAACCCTATATAAATATTTATCGTCATTCTCTAAGTTGCTTTGAATTTCATAAAAGACAAAATTATTAAATTTTCGCACAAATTCCATAGCCACTATATCTTGTGAAAACTATTCATGTGCTATTTTAAAAACAGAGTCACTCACTCACGTTTGTAAATATATCACTTTGGTCTGTAACTGGGTCAATCACCTTGTTTTTAAATTTTTCATACTAATGTTGTGTTCTTCAACCGTTGAAACTTTTGCGAGTAAGAAATCGTCCATATTCTGCATATATGCGAAAGTCTCAATGCTCAGCCATATCTTGAACTCAAAGTTGGATTCACTCAAATCTGCAACTTTAGGCTCGTAATATTTCTCTTTATAAATTACATATACCTGTATTTCAAATTTGTTTTGTCTTTGACAGTAATTCGGGTAATTCGTTGCACAGGAAGATTTTGAACGTTTCCAAGGAAAATGAAATACCTTTATCGCCAGTCCTCTTTACGATACGTACGCAGGCCTTAAAATTTTGAAAAGGGCCGAGCCCCATATACAAAATTTTATTTCCACTAATATTTAACTGCATCACCATCTCTTGCAGCAAATAGTGTTTTTCATGTCTCATGTCCTTTTCCAAATCTTCAATATCCATTCTCCAAATATAACTTGAAACTCCTTAATATTTTATGGTTATGAGTTAAATACAGGCGACTGTGAGTCGTGTTATATGTTAGGGGAAGGTTCTTTAGAGCCATTCGTCTCTCCACGATAAGAGCTTGTTAGTCTACAAAATAAACAGTTAAGTAACTGAAGAAGAAATAAATAAAGTATTACTCAAGTGACCTTCAATGTGTAACGACCAGTCATTCTTTCATGGAGTTCTTCACGAAACTGTTAGTACTGCAAAAATAAAATTGCTAGCTCTAATGTTCAGTTTATATATGATATGAAGCGAATAAATATTTTATTCCTTCTCTATCTGAAGCGTGACCATAACCTAATCAATTTATGGTTTTTTTATGCGCTTTCGACGTGACGTTCTGAAAATTCCGAGAAAGGAATTAGTTGTGTGGAATTTGCTATGTTCTGGAATCTAGTGACGTTATGGGGAAATCCTAGAAAACATCCGCCAATGATGACTCATGTGTTTGGTATTTTGTTTGTTCTAGAATGTTTCAGAAAATCCAAGGAGATATTAATATCGCAAGCTATACAGCATGTTTGATACAATCTTATTCGTAACCATTATTCAACGAACGCCATATTGGTTTTATTGGGGCCAGCCATTTCAAAAGATCAACATGGACGACAAAGTTATTAAATTGAAAGTTCCTAGGTTTCACACCAAAAGTTACTAGAAATTTAAAAATGGCTGTCAAATGTTACTAATTTTCACACCAAAACGCAAAAATGACGCTTCTTTTACACATTTTATTCGAAACATACTATACATTCAATTTGAGACATCTTGTATATTTATAAAAACATTAATTTCAAAACATCCTGTATATCGCATAAATTAATTTTGGAAACATCCTATATATTGCGTAAAATTAATTTGGAAACATCTTGTATATTAATTTCGAAATATCCTGTATATTATGAAAATACTTATTTCGGAATATCCTGTATGTTGCAAAAATACTTATTTCAAAACACCCCGTAAATACATCAGAATGCGGAAGTGCCATTAGAAAACAATTAAAAACTCATTAAAAAAGTGGTGGGGAGGTGACCCGCCTTCTACTTACATTTTTGAAGAAATAACAACTTGAATAAGGATTTACTTTTAAGTATATATTTATCTTTATTAGTTTATATATAAATATGAGTAAATTAATTATGATCTTGGCTTTGGCGATAATAAAAGGCTATTCAGCTAATAAATACATTTGAGGAATAAATATGTAAGTATATGTAACTTAAAACCTAAATTACACGATGAATATATTTATTTCGTGTCAATCACACAATTATGATTCGAGTTTTAAAAGGCGAAGTAAAATTAAAAATGCACGTTTACTAATTACAGAATAACTATATACGTATTTGCAAACATACATCTACGTACAATCCATAAAACAATAAAAATACTTTCAAAATTCTTAATTTTATACCTAAACAATTCTCGTTGTATATTTTTAATATGATGTAAGATTATTTTACAGTAAATCACACAAATATTTGAGAAACGGCAACGATGTAACGTAAAATCGGCTCGTTCGCCAAGCTACTTCATGAATATAATTCCTCAAGTGGAATAGCGCGACCTCTACTGAATTCAAATCTCTGTCACAATTTATTTCACTGCCCATTTCAAAATGTTTAACCAAATTTTGCACATAGATTAATTCTTATGATATCTACTAAATTACGAGAGGATTTTTCAAAATTCCAAAAATTTCCGATGGTCGATTTTTTTCCTCTGCAATAAAAGCGAATTTTGCAAAACCCTCTCGTCATTTAGTAGATCTAGTAAAGTTGAAAGATCTCCCCAAATTTCAGACTCAAATCATAATCAGTAACTGAGAAAAACTGAGATGCCTAAAATACTTGACTGAACTATCCTCTTAACTACTTTAAATTTTGTTGAAACTAAAATGGCAACTCTTTGTATTAGAAGAGAATTTTTAAGATTACTAAATCCCATTAAGCCCTTTTTGAAAAACTTTACACATGAAAAATTTTATAAACTGCTGGCATTTGTCACAATTAATTCGTTACAGGCATTCAAGAAAAATATCAATGTATTTGCTGAAATAACAAATTAAAATAACATATCGAATTGCACCCTGTTTAATTACTAATTAATGGGTGCTTGACCTATACTGCCACAAATATATGAGCGAGTTGCATTAAAATCATCGAAGATAGTTTAATTTATAAACAAATAATTAATAGTTATGAAATGTAAGTTGAACATAGTTGTTTCAAGATAGGTTTCGCAAAAACAAACGAATTGCTAATATGCTCTTTTTAAATCTAAAGATTGTTTACCGGTTAAGAGGAAATGCGTCTTTTTATGCATTTATTTTGAGTAATAAATAGTTTCAAATTATGTACGTAAAATTGAAAAGGTTGTAATAGTTTTTAATTTTTTTCAAACTTCAATAGAAGTTATAACAAAGTATTTCAAAGGAATATTGGGTGTTTTTATTTTTTCAATAAAGCTTGCCACGTTAATAGATTGAGAATAGCTTATCGAGGATGGCACCTCTAAACGGGCGCGTGTAACATTTACCAATGTGACGTAATAGAAATAAGGATTGCCCGGCTTTGACAGGTTTCCTAACGGTAAAGATGGGTGAGTCCACGATAAGTACGATCCTTGGAACGCCTCTGTCCTAAAAGAACATCAACAACCTAAACGGCTTCAGGAAGTTTAGTTAAGCTCACGTAGAGAGTCCTAAATTTACTTTTCAAAATAAAGTATCCTAAATAATAAAATTTAACCAATAATATAGCGACTAGATCAATCAATTCGTCGCACAATTAGCTGACCAAATCCAAAAATGTGCCACGCTGTTTCTATTAATTAATAAAAAGTTACTAATTACTACCTCGATTAAAATAATTTATTTAATCGTCGAAAGACAAAAAGCAAGTGACAGCTCAAACAGCGAAAGTATTGTACTTTTCCAAATAAAATTTATAATCAGAAGGTCATCTGTATGAGGACAAAGGAAGGCAACATATTTAATAGATAAATAGTTTTATTGTAATTAATTTAACGATATGAGAATACCCATTTTTTGAGAACAAGTAAATCTGACGATAATAAATCTTACGGTAAACTATTACATGTAATAACATCAAAATTTAACTGAGTTCAATAACGCATTAATTAAACAAATGAAAAAGAAATTTCCGGCGTGCTTGTAAAAAATGTTTTCTAAAATCACTATAGCGCATTTAAAAATGAGACAAATGTGTCTTTATCGCCAGCTGTACAGCGCGATAAAATAACTTACAAACGCCTCGGATATTTCTTAGAACAAGGACAATGTTTTCAGAATGTTTAAATTTAATTAAATAAGTATTTCTTTCTACAGACGATCGTAGTAAAAATTGACACTGGATAAAATAAAGTTACCTAATGTAAGTTTGTTGCAATAAACCGAATTACGTAACCCCCAACAATAAAATAGGCAAAAATAATTAATTCATTAAAGACAATCAAAAGCGTAAACCGAACTAAAGGATTACTTTCACAAATATTTTAACCTTTTATACAACTAACTAAATTTATAAAGGAAGCCATGACTTATTACTTAAATACAACTTTCTTTATCTCGGTCCCCAATAATACTAATTACTAACAAATTCAAATTTTACATCACTTAAGCGCAATTTTGCGTATTACTGTTATAAATGAAATTTTTAAATAAATTTACATCGTATGAAATCGAATAAATAGTTCAAAAATATGTTTGTAGATATAAAAAGAAACATACACGGTATATGGTATAAAGTAAAACAAAAAATTCGTCACTGAACTTCCGCAGCAAGATATGCGGCTGCTACCGTATAAGCAGGACTCCGAGTCAGTAAAGCTGGGGTCGGAACTCTTAGCAAACGTAAAGACAACTTCTAAGAAGTTCCTGGGTTGTATGAATATGCTAAACGGATTCGCAAGCCGGCTGATGATTAACTACTGTAGCTAGTGACTTCTGATCCTCTTACAGATGTACCACAAACATCAATCGCCAACGAAAGTTAATTGCAGTAGAACCAAATCTAAATATTTAACAACAGACTGCGGATTACATAATCCGACGCAGGCCGCATCCTAGAGGCTCTAACGGGCTTTCATTCCGTCGCAATTTCCTATGAAAGATGTTCTGCTTCGCGGGAACCATCATTTTCAAAATAATACGATCAAAGAAACGACGTTCGTAACCAAAACACTATATAACATAAGAAATACCAATTAACCAAATTATCTACAAAGGATCGTTTGCCAACTTACCCCGTGCACAACACAGGTGTCCAAAATTTACCAACATAACAACTTAATGCACTCGTCGCTCATATAACAATGCCCGAGACAACACGCGGTCTACCACGATTCGCGCAGCTCAACATTTTAGAGTGCCGCAACAAAAGATGCGAATGAAGCCAGCGGTGCTCAAACAAATTAAAAATGAAATTCGTTTAATAGAATTACTTAACGAACCTTATATCAGATTAAAAACGATATAAGGCGCTTTCAAAATTAAATAAGCCAAATAAATATTAACAATAGAATTTAAATTGTTACAAGTTTCTAATTTAAAAATAACTAAAAAGAAAAATAAATTAATTGTTTGAAATTAGCTGTATTTTCTTTTAACAAAGTTTTTACCGTTTTTTGATGATTTTTATTTCCACAAAAAAACATTGAAAAGCCGAGTAATAAACATGTTTAAAAACGTATACAACCAACTCTAATTTAATAAATCAGAATGGAGTTTTTTTGTCAAACTTAATTACGTCGAATATTTATTAATACACGTTGCAATGGCCTGTAACATGAGGAGGACTGGAATAAACGTCAATCAGAAATTCTCAAAATTTTATTTATTATTTTTTTGTAAATGTATGGGCCATACAGACTAAGTTGTTCAAATATCTTAAACTATTTCAAAGCAACCCTGTATGTATGTACAGTATGTACGAGATGTGTTAAAATAAAGGCCGAACTTTTGTAATAAAAACTTATCAGTTACTACAATTACAACTTTCTTCAAAGAATTTCGCTTTTCTAGAACTTCTAACATTTCTTCCATTTTTAATGCGTTTCCGAGGATACGTTTTTAGGGATAACGCGCAGCGCATATCCATAAATTTCGTTTATGGTTTGAAAACGATGTTGTTTCAAGGTTGCTTTTAACTTGAGAAATAAGTAAATGTCTGCTGGAGTGCCGCGTGAGCTGGTGCGTCGCCGTTGGACAACATTCAACCCTGATGTTCCCAGGTCTCTTCCTGCGTACAGCATTACTCAAATTTCTCAAAACTGCCCAGTAGAACATCTTGTTTACCGTATAACCATAATGGACTAAGCCTTTGCAATGAAAAAAATCTGGTGTGAGACAACACACGACTTTCTCTTACACAGTTTAAATTTAATTTGAACTTATTTACGTAAGTGACTTTCCTATACACCAAA
>JAHWXV010236734.1:0-13055 GCA_024586415.1 Phrixothrix hirtus | reverse complement strand
AGTTATTGTTAGAATCTTGTACTGTGCATTATTGATATAAATATAAATATACATAAATAGAATTATAAATAAATGTTTGCTGCTGGTGCATTATTATTAATATAAATAATCATATATTTAAAATAAATTAGTGTAAATAGTTACTTATAAATAAGTGTATAATTAAGTGAATATAAATAAACATTATAATAACAATTACCTAGTTTCGTTACAATACTTTATACAATGGCAGTTTAATTGATATTTTTAATAACAAATGTAATTGCAATAATATTAGAAAGATTTATCTTTAGTATGAATATGCAAATGGTTTTTTAAACGATTTTTCTGAGAACAACTAAAATCACACTTAGAGCATTTAAACGGTTTTATTCCAGTATGACGGCGCAAATGGGTTTTCAAATGACGTTCGGCACTACAACTAAAATTACATATAGAACATTTAAACGGTTTTTCTCCACTATGATGGCGGAAGTGTGTTTTTAAATGGCATTTATAAAGACAGCTAAATTCACACATAGAACATTTGAACAGATTTTTCCTAGTATGAATGCTCAAATGTATTTTCAAATTACTTTTCTGAGCACAACTAAAATTACATACAGAACATTTAAACGGCTTTTCTTCAGTATGAATGCGTAAATGTTTATTCAAATTACTCTTCTGGTTACAACTAAAATCACAAGTTGAGCATTTGTACGGTTTTTCTCCTGTATGAATGCGCAAATGGGTTTTCAAATTATTCTTCTGAGTACAGCTAAAATCACACATAGAGCATTTATACGGTTTTGCTCCTGTATGAATGTGCAAATGGGTTTTCAAATAATTCTTCTGAGCACAGCGATAATCACACATGGAACATTTGAACGGCTTTTCTCTAGTATGAACAAGTAAATGATTTTTTAACGTACTCTTCAAATTGAAACTAAAATTACAAACATAACATTTGAACGACTTTTCATTAGTATGAATTTGCAAATGTATTTTTAAGTTACTCTTCTGAGCACAGCTGAAACTACAAATTGAACATTTAAACGGCTTTTCCCTAGTATGAATGCGTAAATGGTTTTCCAAATTATGTTTCTGAGCACAACCAAAATTACACACATAACATATAAACGGTTTTTCTCCAGTATGAATGCGTAAATGTTTTTTCAAATTATCCTTTCGAGTACAGCTAAAATTACACATAGGGCATTTGTATTGTTTCTCTCCAGTATGAATGCGCAAATGTGTTTTCAAATTACTCTTCAGAACACAGCAATAATCACATAGAAAACATTTAAACCGTTTTTCGCCAGTATGAAGGCGCAAATGCGTTTTGAAACTTCTTCTATAAACACAGTTAAAGTCACACAAAGTACATTTAAAGAACTCTTCTTTAGTATGAATGAGTGAATGACATTTCAAATTATATTTCCGAGTACAACTAAAGTCACAAACAGAACATTTGAATTGTTTTTTTCGAGCATGAATGTATACATGAGTTTTCAACTGATTTTGTTGAGTACAATTAAAATCACACAAAGCACATTTGAATTGTCTTTCATGTGTATGAAGTTGACTTTTACTTTTGTGGTATTTATGAGTAAAACTGTATATAATATTAATATTATCAAAACAATTCACACATAATGTAATCTTCAAATTAATACGTAAATCCTGTTAATAATACTATTAAAATGTGTAAATGAAACTACATAAACTTACCAATTCTGGACAACAGAAATATATTTTGTCAAACAGTAATACTTCCTGTATGTTCATTGAAATCGAATTTACCTTTATTGTCTGTAAATTGTCTTTCAGTACTAACAAGCAAATTCTACAAATTTCAGGAAATAATCTATGATAATTATTCATGAAGGAATCGATGGGAGCTATTCCAAACATATTAGATGAACTGTATATACTTTTTGCCATTCTTTAAAAATTAACATTTAATTCTGAATTTAATTTGGTCTTAATATTACTAAGTACCTTACCTGTGATATTATTTTTGTTATTTTTCAAATTGAACTTGAAATTTAGTTTAGATATAAGCTCTGAAATGTAAACTGCAATACAACCATACAGGTATAAGCCGGCTATATTATTGTATTTCTTCAAGGGGAATAGTGGGTTATTAAAGTTGGCAACGTGTACATAACTTTATTGATGTTCTAAACAAGCAGTTAGGGCACTGAACGCCTGTGTAGTTTTATGTGTTGTAGGCGTTTTGAGCTCTTTTTCGATGACGTTATTAAAATCGGGCTCATGAAAATGTCAAGTTTTAAAATGAAATTTTCAAAAGTATTTTTGGGGTGATTACAATATGTTTAAATCATATAATGTACTATCAAACGCAAACAATTCGCCATGGTAAGGCAATGTCGAGGGCAGTGTCGCGTTTACTTTCAACAAAACAGACTACTCGATAGGTGCAGATTTCAAATTGCAAATTTACGCTTTTATAAATAAATAGGAAGTTTTTAACTAAATATTGATATTTAGACATTTATATATTTTAAATTTGCATGCGTAGTTCTCTTTAATTGTATTTTATTTAAATTAACTGTAAATTGCCTATTTCCGAAAGATATAAGAATTTGCAATTAATGGCATTATTTATGTGTATTGAAAGTAACAAACACGTAAGAGTTTAATAAAAAATAAGAACTTTCAAGCGTATATTTATTTTTATTCGAAACATTACATTATACAGAGTGTTCAGTAGGTCGATGACATTCTTTAAGGAAGTGGTAGATAAGGCCACAGGAAACATACTAACAGTATATAATATTATGCAAAGTACTGTGGTTTTTGAGATAACTTCTTTGTAATTTTTTGCAGAATCGCACTTGATCACGTTTCATGAATATAACACTTTATTGCTGTCTATATTGTGATAAAATATGTCTTTGTGTAATGTTAAGACATGGTGTTTTAATACATCACTACTATAATGGACAGAACATACATCATTTTAGTATAGCATTCGCGTAAGCAAATTAAGTGATAGACCTTCTAACAGTGCTGGAAGATCGTTTTCAACAAAATATAAATAATACTGACCATTTAAGTTGCCCTGGAAAAATGTGGTCCTATAAAATGCCTTCCACCTACACCTGCCCATACGTTAACAGTAAATTTAACTTGAAAGAAAGTTTAGTTATTGGTTATTGTATGAGGGTTCTCTTTAGTTCAATAATGTAGGTCATGGAAGTTGGTAATACCTTCGCGATTAAACCTCGCCTCACCAGTCCATCAAATGCTTGCCAGGAATTGCCATCTTCGATATCAGCATTTAACATAAAACGCCAAAAGTTAATTCTTATTGGATCACCTTCTTTCGAGAACTTGCATCAGCGTGTAATGATGCGGGTGTAATTTTTCCGTGTTCAAAGTTCCTTGTTTCAAAGGTGAATAAACAGAAATGTTTTTAATGCTGTTTGAATATCTCTAGTGGTGAGTGGTATTTTGTAAAATAAAGGCAAATATGTAACTTCCGACTTGAAACCATCACATTTTTAAAATTTAAATTTTATTCAACTAATTTGCTTGACTGGCTTTTAATTTAATATCCACTCGCATTAAAACACAATGTCTTAAGATTACACAAAAGAATATTTCATCAAAATACAAAAATACGTGCTATCTTCTTGCAAATATAAGCAAGTGCAATGGTGGTAAAAATCACAACAGTTATTATTCAAAAACCGTGGCCTTTTGCATAATACCATTAGATATGTTCTCTGTGACATCATCTACCAGCCTGTCAAAGAATGACATCGACCTATTGTACACCCTGTATTGTGAATACATCAAATAATAAAGTAAATTTACTTTCTGAAAATTAAAACAAAAATAACAAATCCAGTAACTCCCGGCCAAAAAACTTCTTTATCAAGACACAATTTTGACGGGATCCTAAGTATGAAATTCACAATTGCTAATTCGTTAAATACTGAAGACCTTGTTACTCAAAATTGATGCTGTGCATAATAATTGCTGTATACTGTTTCATTAAGTATTATTTACGATTATGCGGAATTACTAATTAGGCAACCGCAATTTGAAAGACCCCGATACACATTTTGTTTGAACTTTTGTTTCGTTTAGATATCTCCTCTTGCTATATCGGAAACAAAAAATTTTGTTTAATAATTATGCGAAGACTTGGTCAGGCAGATTGCTCTCTCGAAAAAAGAGGACGAATTGTGGCCTATAGGCAATTAGGATAGAGTATAATATCAAGAAAATCCAGAAATTTCAAGACGAAAACTAATCCCCTCCACTTCCGATAAGTCGAAGGACGCTACAGACCGGCACCTGTTTCAATGCATAATTCAAATGGTTCGCGCTCTGCAATTGAGTGATTCAGTTCATTTTCAAGAACAAAATGACTTCGTAAACTTTGGAAACATGCAAAACTGTATTTGAGTCACGAAAAGCCCAAGAATCATGTATGAGCGTAAACTGAAAATGAAAATGAAGAAGGAAATTTAGTAACAGTAAATCGAAATCAACTGTTGAAAACAATCCAGATCGGTGGTTTTGGCAAGGGGGCTACTTGCCACGAAACTATAACGCCTTTTAGGGACATATTTGAAGATTGATTAATTTCCAGATTTTCTGATTTTATCTGGCCTCGCAAGATTTGACAACTTCCGACTACTTTGGGAATATCGAAATAAAGGGTTTAAAATTAGCCGTGATGATCGAGGAGCACAAGGGCTACATCCGGGTTGAAATTCGTGTTATAATCAAGAATTTTTAGTCACATGATTATGAAACTGCAAACGGGGCTTATCCGCAAGAATTTTTCACACATTGTAAACAAATCTCTAAATAATATTTGTTTCTATACTCTAATAGCGAGTTCCATTTCGCGCATTTATTATGAACGTACACGGAATTTCGGATCGCACTAATTGAGCGTTGCGCGTTCCACTTGATTTCCCGTCGTAACAAATTTGCTCCCGGGTACCTGTATTGAGATTATGTTCGCATAGCACCGGACCATAAAATAATTTAAAAATTTGAATTAATTTTGTGATCGAACACCTGGCCAAGTAAAACGCGATTCCCTGAATAACTACACTCGGATGAAGTTGGTATATTGAATTCGAGCAGGAACCTCACAGAGCCAGTGCATTTTGTAGTGGACAAAGTGGAACACGCTATTAAATAACTTCAAAAATGGCATAAATGTCAAAGTTTAGATGACAACTTAATCTTTTAATTTTTTACTTCCATTTATTTAAATAAATACAATTATAAACAATTGTAAATTTAAATAATAAACTGGTAATTTATTAGTCTTGTTAAAAAATGTTAAAATATCCTCTAATAAAAATATCTGTGATTAGAATTTGAGAAATATTTGGATATGATATTCAAAACCATCGACGTTGATTCGGATTTTGGTTGTTCATTGAATTTTAGCGTGATATTATCCCTAGTTATTTTATTTTGATTCCTTCCTATCGTTCTATTCCCTTCTTTATGTCTCGTTCTTGAAGAAGATAATCTTATTTACTCCTACAAGAGCATAGTCCGCATATAACATTAAATAATGGTCTAGAATAATATTCTATCTAAAAAAATTGTTTTGTTGTTCAATAATAGGTTGCATTAACTCGTAAGACGTATTTAATATTTTCTGTATTATGATTAATGCATTTTTAATAATATTCATATAAACATGTCAGTTTAATAATTAATGTTAGTTTTTATAATTTATATAATGTATAGTTATTGTATAATTAAATTAATTGAAATATGGATAAATTATTGATGTTTTATGCAGAGCTGCTTTCAGTGAGAATAAAAAGAAACTCTAGAATTATAATAAACATTTCTATGTCGAAAAGGGTTAAAGTCGATAAATACTCGAATAGATAAGTAAAATCGTAGATACCATGCCAATATAGTGTTTGCTATGTCAAACATTCCTACTGGGGTGCGGAACCCTTACATGGTCGGCAAAATTTGGTATTGCGAAATAATTATAGTAGTGGAAGTTAATAGCCACATTTATCTGCGTATCGAAATGAGCTTATTACGAAACTTACTTCAGTTTCAACGGCCTTTTTAACAGGAATTTATTATTTGAAAAGGTTGGTAACATTAACAATTAAGATTATTAAACGCCAAAATTAAGTAGACAATTGACAACATTTTCATATTTAAAGTTAAAGCGCCAATGTTACCAACTAATCACAAAATGCCCTAAATCAATTTTATGTTAACAAAATGCATTTTTCCTAACTTTTAAGCAAATAGATAAAACCTGTTTCATAAGATGTTTTATCACAGTTGTCCTTTAGAAAACTCGCCTCTACCAGGCTCGTTTTTTAAATTTGAACTCGTGTGATAAAACTTGTTTTATGAAACTTGTGTCTCGTGATGAAATTATTAAACACATTTGAGTTTATGATGGTCTCCTTTTTAATATGGATCATTTGATTTTCAAAGGCTGGTAGCATTAAAAATTAACTTTATTAAGGCCCGGTATTTCAATTGTAGTTTGAGCTTCAGCTTACTTAAGCGATACTTTATTCCTGTGGAAATGATTATTACTACAATGGTTTCGATGGATATAGAGCAAGGTTTAAGTAAGCTAAAGCTTAAGCTGATATTGAAATACTGGACCTAAGTGTTAATATTAAAATATAAAATTAATAAAAATTTTATATTCATATGTCACACATTACCGTTACCAAGACCGACAAAGTAATGGTTGACCTGACCTAGTGGTTTTGCCGGTAAATCCCTGTGACACAGTCAAGTATTCAGAATAGCAGAAAGTTCTAGGAGATAAATTCATTACCATGCAGGTTTGGAATAAGAAGACTAGATAGAAGAATCGGAATGGAGGAAACATTTGTACAAAAGTAAAGTTCCATTAGAATTGTAGGCGGAGATATATTATCACCCTACTAGACAGAGCAATTGTATAATACTAATAGCGTGTTTCACTTTGTGCACTATGAAACGCACTGGCTCGCAGCGGTTTCTGCTTGAATTCAATATGAATTTACTCTGGACCGTTTCTAACTTCATCCGAGTGTAGTTATTTTGGGAATCGTGTTTCAGTTGATCCGGTGTTCGATCACAAAATAAATCATATGTTTAGAGTATGTTTTCTATGCTTCGATGCTATATAAACATAACCTCAATATAGATAAAAATGTAATCTTCTAATTTATAAAACAAAGTTTATTTTATTAATGTAGCACAATATACAAATATACATATTTTACATATATAATTATATTAAAAAAGTAGCTTTACATTTTTCGCTAATACTAATGTATTTTCTGAGTTGAAAAGAATTGAGTATTATTAAATTTGCTAATTAATAGCTTCATTGTATTTTCTAGAATTCCAACGGAAGTTTGATTTAAACTGTGTCAATAAATATTATGGATTAAATACTGCTGCTCTGTAAGTTGGAAACCCACATCTACAATATTTTTAATTTTTAGTAGTTCCATTTTTTTCGATATAAATCTTGCAAGTTGAATTAATTCCTCATCATCATCATCACTATTTTCAGAAGAAACTATAATTTCTAAAGCACAAACTATAATATATTCAATAGTTGAAACTATAGAACAAAGATACAAACTCCGAGTTTATTTTTATTTTAGAAATATCAAATTGACAGATAATTACTGGTTTTCTAATAGAGAGTTCCATTTCGTGCACTTGTGAACTTACACGGAATTTCGCGTTCCACATCTATTTACGGATCGCACTAATTGAAAGTCACGCGTTCCACTTGATTTCCCGCTCTGACAAATTCGCTTCCGGGACAATATATTTTGCATCGTCTCGGGTAGTCAGTGCAAGTTAGGAAATTAGTAATTATCTGCCAACTCAATAGTTCTATAATAAAAATCTATTCGATGTTTGCACTTGTTTTCTGTGGTTTGAACGATAACAGGTATGATAGCTGGTGCTTTAGAAATTTTATATTCTTCTGAAAATAGTGTTTTTGATGAGAAATTAATTAAAGTTGCAAAATTTATATCCGAAAAAACGGAACTACAAAAAATTTTAAATTATTTAGATGTGGTTGAGCAACTTTCAAAGCAGCAGCTAGCTATTTATAGTTTTATTATTTAATTAATAATATTTATTGTAGTAGTTTAAATTAACTTCCATTTTGGAATGCAAGAGAATACGATGCAGCTATTAATTGGCAATTTAATAATACTGAAGTCTTTTTAACTATGTGAAAGTAAATTAATAGTAGAGAAAAATGCAATGTTGCTTTTTAATGAAATTATATTATTTATTATGATTAATAAAAATTCTCAAAATAACTGCACTTGGACGAAGTTGGCAACGGTCCGGATTAGGTGCCTATTGAATTCGAACTGAAACCGCACAGAGATAGTGCGTTCCGTAGTGCACTAAGTGGAATTCTCTACAACGTTCACTGACTTCCCAAGCTGGTGCAAAACATATTGCCGGGAGAGAGTTTGTCCAGGCGATAAATCAAGCGGAACGCGCAACTCCCAATCTAAATAGAAGTGGAACGCGAAATTCCATCTGAGTTCGCAAAAAGTGCGCTCTAGTGCGGGAAGTGAAACTTGCATAAAAACCGCCCTAAACACCTAAAGCTATAAATTAACTAATCAAGAGGGCGGCGTTAGCATAGTGCGCATGTATTAGAAACGTCAAATTTATGTTTACTATTTTATCATCGGCGTGCGCACTGAAAATTAATAACAAATCGCAATAAATTAAAGTATGAGAACATAAACAAACGTTACTGGGTTAGAAAATTTTGGCTTTAAATAGTTTTTATTTTATTTATAATCAATTAAACACTATAAAATATGCAGCAGAGGCATTATTATGTACACACACTAAACAAATAAATTCAAAGCACTTTTAATTACCAAATATAAGCAAAACTTATCGACATTATTCGGTAACTAAACGATCAACAATGTATCTATGAAACGATAATTCCGACTGCACACCCAACCCTGACTTTTATTAAATTATAAATAAATATCTTCAAAACTATACATACAATTAACAATAACTTTCACTAAGTGATACTTTAATTGTGTGCTTGCAAAGATAGCGTCTCCCACAGGTAGTACTTGAAAGTTTGGTAGCTAGAGGCGCTTCCTCGGCATTCTTTATTCGTTGATTTAATGAGATACTCTTTTGAGGCTTGTTACGGTATTAAAAATGCGCTTGGATCCGGGACATTTCCGGATGTTGCTGTATAACTAAATTTTACCTTACGGCTTTGTATTTAGCAGTCTTAGAATTAGGATGTTTAACTAGTTTATCGGGCGAAAGATACTAATGATGGTTGACCGAAGTTGCGTGTAACGTGTAGTATGCAAATCTTAAAAGCATTTATTTTACTACTTTGTCTTTGAAAATAAGAAATTAATTTGCAGGCAACACAATTCAACCCTTATTTGTAATATAATGTTAACACGCATTAAACAAAATGAATTTCTTATGGTATCCATTCATTATGAAAATGTGGTAACCGCATCTAGATGAAAATTTTTGATGAACAATTTATTAATTTTGTTTAAGGGAATTGCAGTTCCTTGCGGCGCAACCTGAGTGGTTTACACCAATTCTTGGATGTTTTAAATTACGGGCTCTTTGTGGTTTGGGACATGGCTCAGGGAAATGTTTGTGTCTGTTTTTTAAATATTTAAACATATATAACAAAAAAGAATTACTTTTTGAAATCTTTAATTAACAAATCGCCCTATGATGAGAACTTGAGATTCGCAAACTTTCTTGATAGAATTTATCTTCAAAATAACCGATCTTATTAGAGGCCATATGCTTTGTGGTGTCTTATTTAATTTACATGATGGCAAATAGCCTGCACAGGAAGGTGTATCACATTCGCATCGCGAAGATTTAATTATGTAAAACGCTTATAGACGACCCTAGCTATTTAAAATTAATTTAGATCACTGCAAATATCCTTAATTTAGTTAATTTCAGTTTTTTTTTAGATATTTAAATAACTCATTGTAATCTTTTTTAAATCAAACTGGATAAAGAATGCATACCTATATGTTTAAGTCAAGATTTTATACTGTCCTGTTTTAATGTAAAGCATTACATCACCATCTAAGAATTTGCACAAGCTCACCTTCTACAATTGCGTGAAATACATACAGGAACATTGTTATCAATTTCGTTCTGAAGTCGACCCCGATATTTGCTTTTTTCTAATGACAATTATAGAATAAAATTAAATTACGCACCACCTGACTGACAATTTGCAGGATATCTACGAAAACAAAAACGTTGTTAATAAACGTAATTTGTTAATTAACTACGCGAGAATGAGGTTTTGCAAAAGATGCAAATGCATTTTTAGATTTTCCTTTATTTAACTGTCTGTCAAAAGAAAGATGCTTTAATAAATAAACACTTATTTCAGTTCGAAATTTGTATTCAAGGTTTTTGAAAACTGAAGATTCTTCAACTACCTATCCAACTTTAAAATCTTTGCGAAGCGCATGACGTTCACGCAGGCAATTTCTGACGTCTCTAGATACTGCTTTCGCATTTTCCGCTGGCGAACATCAGCACCTATACTTCCTTGCGCATCCAATTTTAACTGAATTTTTATTTACAATTTAACAAACAGTTTAAGCTAATTTGGAAATTCTTTTCCGACCTTAGCGACTCGAAAAATTATTGTTTTGATTAGAAATCCTTTTAGCAAATTGAATAGATCTAATATACATCTCAATGATTTTCTATTGAATAGCTTTCTAATTACTGAATCAACGTACTATTGTACGGTACCACTGAAAAGCATCTTTCAAGAGCTATTCATGATGTGATTTAGAGTTATTAATTTGGGGCGACTGTGGGCTGCACGGTTGAAAGTATGGTATTAATTATACCATCATTATTATTTCCTTCGACAAGGTTTTGAATGTGTTTTGATATCTTATTCAGTTTTAGAGCTATGGCCTGCAACTTTTTAAAAAGACGCCGTATATAATTGTATGATATATTTGTAGGTTCCCTAATAGTAGTAATACTGAATGTATACTTAACGTACGTTATATTCGATATTTGTGACATCACAAGCTCACGCTATCATAAAAAGATGTACTGTATTTACCATGCGGTAAAATACTTAGTTGCTTATTGTCTTAAAGTTTTAGGTATTTACGATACGTCTTCAAAATTTAGTTAGGAATATTAAAGTGTAAACAAGTTTATTACAGAAAACACAAATGTAACATCCGTTGTTAAGAATTTCATCAATTAATATGCTTAAACCTTGCTACGCAAATCGCTTTGTATTATTTTTGTTGTATAGGTTGAGTTTTCGCAGGTCGAGGTTTAGTTGTGATTTGTTATGTTTTCGAAATGCAAATAAAATTTAGTGATGTATTCTATAACGCAACACAGAACTTAGAGTACATGAATTAAATGAATTAAATGGGTATAATTCTGAGCATTCTTATTTAAGTCAATTTTAAAATTTTGCTCTGTCCTTGCGATTTGTTAAATAAAAAATTACAATATTCTAGATTTTACCACATTACATCATCGTTCTGGAATTTGTATGAGATCATTGATGTTCGCTTGTAAAAATTACATGTAAAAAAGCATTTTTCATTAAATACGCGACGAACTTTTCCTTGCCCTTTTAACAATTTATTTAGAGTTAAAGTTAAAAATTATTTTTTTTACAACGCGTCTGTACGAATAGCAAATAACGGGAAATATTGAACTGTGTGCTGAGTATGCATTGTCATCTGCTAAAATTAAAAACTCCTTTTAACTACGTTCGATCGTGTAAAAGGGGCAATCTATATCTAATCCGGTAAAACTGAAATCTTCAGGAGTCACCATCCTGCCGACAATCCATAAACAATATAGACTAACTTGTCAGCGACTTCTCTTCTCAGCAACGACATTACTGTTGATTCTTAGTATATTTGGGTCAAATTGACTCCGTTATTTGGGTATATAATGTGTAATATCAAATAAACGTGAATTGTTAATTAGGATATCATTTTTCAAATTAGCGTTTGGGTATTCATGAGATTTCTAGACTTCTAAAGATCAACATGATGTAATAATGACGTCTAGTCTAAATTATTGTACCTCATTTTGAATTTCAATTTGTTACAGTAAAAACTTTTTTAAGCTAGTACGCATTTAATTTTAATAGATTTTGGTGAATTATACTTACCTTCTCAGGTGAAGTTAGTGTCGACTACCAGAGCAGGAGGGTGAATTCTCAATTACCTAAACATGCTCGGTGGAAATCGCTGGAGAAGGGTTACACTGCATGAAAATCAACTAAAATCTTAAGAGGGCACCAGGGAAGTTAGCCGTCTTAACCAAAAAGCTAGAAATGGAAAGACAGCGATGAATGATGTTAATATGGAAACATTATTGTATAAACGGGATTATATCACTGAGACATGTAAAGTTAGACGTCATAGTTATCTAAACGTTGAATACAATGTTCTCAAGAGGTCTCTAACACAATTTGATTACCTTAAAAATCCCTGAAATTAAAATAAAATTCTTATGCTAATGAAAGTACATGCTAACAGATGGAATTCAAACAATGATTATAATGAATTGAAAATATGAAAGTGTCACAAGAAAAATAGTATAAGTTACGTTACATTGTATTTAGCCATTTAATATTTTAATTTACAAAATAAAAATAAGCCTCCCTATGCCCAAGACCGCCCGTGCGTGGCGAAGAGCCACAGCCTTCTCGAGGTGACTCTGTTGAACACCCTAACAAAACACGGCGGCTCTATGGGAGTAAACCCAGATCAAAAATCCATAATCCCAAGGTGTAAAATACCGTGCCGAGGGGATGTATGGCTACGCGTTAGTTAGTCGCTAACGGCAAACCTGGCGGTAGGGTAAAAACATCGTTTTTCCCTGCGTTAAAGGGAAAACCTTTTATGTATGTCACAATTTAAAACTTTAGTATCTCAGGAGGGTAGAGCCAACGGCTTAGAATCCCTCCCCGATTTATCGCGCTGCCTCTTGGATTCTTGGGGGGGGGGGGG
>JAHWXV010236702.1:0-13902 GCA_024586415.1 Phrixothrix hirtus | reverse complement strand
TAGTAGGTGGAATTGTTATTGTATTTTCATCAAATCAACCAAATTAAAAACGGAATTACATTCACAATTTGGAGTTAAATCATAATTTAAAATACAATCTTATCTAAGTATTATAGTATTAAACGTAAAGCTGCTCAAATATTTAATATTTTTGAAGTTAAATTAGAAATAGCGCCAAATTGGTGCTATTTTTATCATAAAATGTTTTTAATTTCTTAATGTTTTTACAATTCTCTGTTATATGTAAAATGAATTTTGAACTTAAAATAAACTTTTTGAAACGTATAGATGACCCTTAAGAGAACAAGTTATTTTCCATATAGCGAAAACGCAATGATAATTCTATTCTCTAGAGCTAACCAATACTTCATATTTGTCTTTGATGATGCTTTATATGACAAGCAAGGAAAGATTAAGGCCTATTATAGTATGGGAAATCACAATGCGTTCTACTGATTTTATCTTGCGGAATACAAATGCCGCTGTACCGAAACATTTAATCACATATAGTGTCAACATTATAGTTTCGTTTAACCAGGATTCCTTAAACTTGCAGCGCATTTACGATGATTATATTGGAACCGATATGACCTTTCAGGAATTCTGTGATATTTGCAGTCAATGCTGGCAAGACAAGTACGGATTTCTTTCCATTCACAAAGATTTTGATATAAATGCTGGTAGATATAGAAAAGCTTTGATGAATATTTGCTCAAACTAAAAAAAAATATCCACTTAATTACAATTAAAGCTTTAAAGTTGAAGGTTTGTTGCATATCTGTAGATTATATAAAAAAATATGTTGAAATTTATAGATTACAATGAAAAGGCGTAAAACAGCGACAGATTCGTGCTCGTGCATCAGTTAGACCCAAGTACAAAACTTTGCAACAAAATAAAATGGATGCAGAAAAGCCGATTGAAGAAACGCGTAAACCGATAATTAGACTGTTAAAAAACATATATGAGAAATTCGATAGTGGTGATATGGCAGTGCAACAAAAATACCAGTACAATAAAAATGGTATCGGTGATACTGCGGGTGAAGTGGAAAATGATCCACAACAACAAGAAGAATTAGCTGAAGAAGAAATCGAATTGCCAATAACTACAACTAATGAATTCCTACAATTCAAGCAACTTCCTTAGAGGTGGTCGTCACTGCATCCAGTATATCATTCAATACCTAAACATTTTTTACAGCTCTCCATTGTATCTGAAACTCCTTCGACAACGAGATCTTCAGCATTTGCCGATGCCAATGCCTTCGCGATGCATTCTAATAACTCTTCATTGCGTGAACTATTGAATAAATCTTTAGATTTTATCGCTGCATTCGCGAAACTTTAGGAAATCTATCATTAGGAGCTGCATCAAATAGCTATGTTCCTGATCTCGAGCGTGGTACCATCGAAGATTCTGAAGCTTAAACATCAAACAATGTCAGCGGATTTTTCAAAACAAGACGTCGAATATATGACAAATAAGTTAAAAAATCAAAAGGCAAGAAAAAAGGTAGTGTGAAAGCGTTGACATTAAAAAGTAAGAGTCAGAAAAATAAGGGTTGGTGCGGGTGGCATTTTTTTTAAACAAGTTAACGATAAAAAAAACTGAATACAAATACTGGGAAAATGTTCACGAGATAACTGCCGAATTGCATGTGTTATGCACAGAAAAGACTGCAGGAAATACTGGAGTTAATAATCAGATAGTTGAAATCCTCAAATAACTAGCTGAAGCAAAATACATAGAGATGCCCGGATTAAATGGTTTCTTTAAAAACATAATATAAACACTTTAGAACTTTTAAGTGCGCTTGCCACGCCTAGCAATCTACACGAGTCAATCTTTTGTTTGGCGAGCTCATAGCGAATCCCTTCAAACAGAAAGCAAATAAAGTTGTTGACCAAATTAAATTCCTTATTAGGCTCGTCGGCTATAATGGTACCCTCTATGTCGATGTAGATATTGAAGGTGTCCGCAATCAAATCTTGATTTTGAATTTTTACGCGTATTTCATCGGACAAGCCGAAAGTCCTCTAGTCGAAAGGAATATACGTGTACGTTTCATATTTAGCAATCGACTCGGCAAAAAAGACGTCATCAAAAAGTTAAGTTGGGTACTCATTTTGATTTATTTTAAACGCGGCGCTTTACTTTTACTCCAGTCGAAGTTAAATATTGTTTTTAGAGAAATAATAGTCTCTCCCGCTTTTTTTTATCCAAAATAGGTGTAGATGACAACGAGGATGAGGGTGAGGAGATGTTTGTTAGCGATTGTGTATGTTTGCTTTACGAAAGGCACAAAACAATTGAATCAATTACTTCCTATCACTTGATTATTACTAAACTTTAAGCGCATCTTCCTTGCTTCTTTCGCAATTCCAAGCGTACCGAAAGCTTCTCGGTTCTGAAATCTAAAGTTTCACTTCTCTGATCAACGATAGTTACGATAATGTTATTTATAAAGATGGTGTTCACGTTTAAATAGGTAGGACTAGTAGGCGTCTTGATTAATCTAAACTCCGGAGCCACAGAAATGTCAGCCTCGTACAAAGTCCGCGTTTCTATAGGAACCCGTTGTTATGTTTCAATACAAGTAAATATTCGCATGCTTTAGAATTTGCACGTCCAAATCAGAATAATGTTCTACGTTAGCTTTGAGAATCTTGGAACTAAAATCCAGCATTCGCCCTAAGCTACCTGCCTTCGTGAAATCAACGTTAAATTTATTTCTTATAACGTATTTTAGCGAGGTCTTATTTGGCAACAAGTAAAATACGCCTTTATTATAGTCCTTGTTGATGCAGCCTTCACCTTCATCAACTTCAATCCATAACGAGGAGTGTCATTTGATAAACCCTTTTTACAGGTAATCGTTTATTTCGGACATTTTATAAGATACATGCTTAACCTTAATCGTTTCAGTCTTCCTAGCCATCGGCCATTTAGGATGACTATAGTGCACGTAATCGTTTTCTTTAGTGGTGTTACGAATCAAATTACATCCGTCCAAGTCAATTAGCGCCAAAACATATTTTTGTCGTAGAACCAATTCGACCAGTGAATATATATTATAACTGGCCACATTTCCAACGCCTTCGAGACTAAATGTATTTAACATTTTCACCAAGTCGGCTTGAGTCTCTTTTGCAATTTCGCGTCAATATTCGTGTTATTATATAAAAAGTTAATACAAAGATGCCCGCACGTGTAAGTGTAAAGTTCTGTTCTCTTTTGTAATTTTAGTAGACGTTACAACGCGTAAATTACTTCATAAGTGCACTAGGCGACGTTAGATTTACAAAACTGTCATAATAAAGCATTTTGACGTAATAGTGGCTACCCGCATTATTTTTAGCCTGTACATTTACAATCGCAGACTCGTTTCTGTGTGGTTTCTTCGGCAGATCGTCACGCATAAAGAAACCTCTAAAGTACGGCACGTTCGAGGTGTATCTACGCAAGTCTACGTCGGTTAAGGCGCGACGAGGTAATTTTACCGGTTTCTTAAATGCTCATAAGGCCGCATGTACAAAGCTCTACCTTACTTGTACGGCTTTAGGTAAAGTCCGAACACTTTCTTGCCCATAGAAATAGCTTACATCATTCTATTGCCTACCGGTTTCCTCCTGAAGCTTTTTCGCGTCCTTCGAATCGCTGACTGCTTTAGTAATCCCCACAGTCTGTTTAACTACGGCCCAAGCGATATTTAGAGCCGTTGTTATTAAACTTCCAACGCCTCTATCTTCACTCGGACCTCGTCGTTTAATCGTAAACGTTATCTTGTTATGGAGGTTGGGTTTAAATTTAACTATTGTTCGCAAGTCTTCGTTAGTTATAGTTCCAACGCTGCATTTCTTATATTCACATCGTCTACGTCGTCGGCTACAACTTCTCAAGCCCATGCTTAATTTGCGTTTCACTTTCATAACTCCAGCTACACACATTACGGCTATTCTTTCGCCTAAATGGGCGTCTTTAGATTTCACTCTATTCTAAGTCTCCATTTGTAGCACCAATTCTCCCGGTGACGATCGTTTAAATTGTTAGTATTTCTATATGCAATGGGATATTCAGACGCCTTATTGAGTAAATTTACACCTGGATCTTGTCTTTTTAATCTAGCTTCAAGCTTCCTGCCCGAACCGCAATAACTAACTGTTAATTAAGCTGTTAATTAAACTATAGACCACATCTCGACCGCTTATAGTTTTTCTACGCTTTAACTATCTTTGCCATTCGCGTTGCAAATCACTGTGACCTCGATTTTAGATAATTGCGTTATCTAAAAGATTTGAAATCGGACACCTACTCGTACGTAAACAATGATACAATCGCTAGTTTTAACCAAACTGCTCGTCCTAAACGAGTCCTCGAAACGTTTTCTTTAATACGTGAGATATTGCACCTTCAACACTTTTTATTCTATCACGTAATCTCATTCCATCTATGGCCATCATTCGCCAATAATAACAACTTCTCGCTTCCATAAGCGCGAAAGTTCAAGCAATCATCTTATAAATTTTTATTTTGTGTCTTGTCGAAGCGAATAACATTAATGTTAACCCTTTCTTTGTTCTTATACACAAACATAACAACTAATCATTCTATTCACACGTGCGCGTGAGGCCAACGCCTTTTAAGCCGCGAACCAACCAGTCGTGAGACGTTGAAGGTCGCACGGGCGCCACTGAAACGTGCTCTCCGAAAATTTAAACATTAATGATTAAAAATGAATATTTAATCTTTTATCTTTAAAGATTGATGATGCAAGATGTAAGTTTAAAAGTTTAATTGTTTCAATTTAACATGAGGCTTACATACCTACATGAACGTAAGATTACTTTCGCTACATACTAATAAGTTACCAATCATTTTATTTTTACATTTTAAAACATTTTATTTTATTATTATACATTTTTACATTCTAAAATCTAATTTCTACACCATTACGAACATTGGCATTGAAAATTTTAAGTCATCTTGAAAGCTAAAAAATTCTAATAACGTTACATTTTGTGGCGTAGGATAGCTGTATTCAATAAATTCACAGGTAGATTGCAGAAACCGGTGCTCCAAAGCGCATAAATTATAAACAGGCGGTAATATTTCGCTTGATCCGGAATTGTAAGCGATAAGCTCAGTCCAGTTACGCGAAACAAAAGGAATTAATAAATATAATTTCATGTACAGAAGCAATTGCACCTTCCAGACCACTTTAAGTTCCTATTTTATTGTTTAACACCCGAATTGCCGAAATTAAGCACTTTAGTGATTTTTATTCCGTTTACTTGGACAAATAAAAACGTATTATCGTCCATGTTAATCGTGTAGCGCCCAGAATAGAAACATTTTGTCAGTTAAGATATCAAACTGCAGTAAACTGTTCGTTTAATACAGCGTCTATGTACGTTTCATTACTAAGTAGCAACCGCTACTGGTTCCTCGAAATTGCCATAATCGATTTGCGTCCACAGCAAACGCAATTAAAACACACTACTGGATCTAAGCCACAAAATACGCAAAGTTTAATTTTGATATATTTTTGATGCATAATAGCACAACCATCTCGCTCGCCACCGGCTATAACGGTATGAATTAATTAGCGATTTTGTAGCAACATTGGTGTGAATTTTCATCATTTTGCAATCAATTATATCAAACTAGTTCATTTTGTCAACGGTGGGTTGAATGGGCGAACCCAGACGGTGATTTTTGGACATTTTTCTATCTTTAGCGTTCAAACAAGCAAACGTGCTTCGTTTGCTTAACTCTTCTGCTGTTAACTGCGGATATTCACTTGAAAGTCCAAGCAATTGTTCATCTAAAGTTGACACATTTTTCTTCCTCTATCAAAGACACCGAAGAACTTTGCTTCCGTTTACCATCAGGTTCTATTTTCATAAAACTTTGATACTTTATTCAAGTTTACAATTTTTGAATTTATGATTTTAATAAGTTTTTTACTCTAACACTGACTTACTAACATCGACTTTTCTCGTGATTTAATTCTTTAATAAAGCAACACTACCCAGTCGACTTTATATCCTACCCATTCTCTTCGCGCACGTGATTTTTTAAACGCCTGCGTATACACAAGCAAATCTAAATTTTTGTACAACTGGCCATTCATCATTTTAAAATATCTATTTGTTTTGTATATTTCCAAACTGACCGCGGACATTTAAAATATATATTTGTTTTAAGTTTATACTTCAAAATCACGCCGCATGGTTAATTTTAACTACGCATTCATTTACGTGAAGATAAACGTACTATCTCCCAAGTTCCCGCTGTTTTCTTACGCAAACGTGATTTCCTTAAATATCTTTCATGCCAAAAAGCCGTTTACTTAATTATCCTAAACTTACAGCTGCCAAAAAATACACGGCGGTTTTTAAAAACTATGGGGATTCTATAAGAGCATCAACCGAAAGCTACGGGGCTTCTGTAACATTTAAAATGTAAAACCAACCGACTGAAAAGTGTAGGGATTCTGTAACATTTACTCTCATCTGAAAGCGGTGTGGATTCTGTAACAGTGGCCTATTAGAAAGTCCCCATAGGATATTTACTAGCGCGTAAGTTAGAAAAGGATGTAGTTATTACTTTGAAATATTAAAGGCGATTTGGCTTAAATAATTACTGGTACCATCACAACTAAAAATTCAATAAATATGTGACAATAAAGTATTTAACTATAATCTCTTGGTATTCCAAGTTGGTTCTTGAAAAATAAATTATAACAACTTTCCCAATTATAAGTTTCTAATGTAATGTTTTTAGAACATAAATGCTATATTAGGTGGATTTAAGCTCTAACGTTTTCTAATTTATTTTGAAAAAAGTACTCGCACTAGAAAGCTGAAATGACAGTTATTTCTTATTGCAATTGCCCTATACATGCACATACGTACTTTTTACGCCGCACCTTCCATGATTTCGTGGCGACCGCGAACGATTGTTAAGGGGATTGTTATAGTCACTTGAAAATTGCTAATACGTATAATAGTAGAACGACTTGATAACGTACGACCACGCAGTGTTTTTCAACGTTGGACAAAATCAAACATCACCGTGCGCGGGATCATCTACTGAGCATGAGGAATGACTTTCAGGTTCTATCCCTGTGAAACTTATAAATAGTGTGGTATTCTGGGAAACACAATGCGTAGTCATCACACCTTCGCGCGTCCCAAACCATGACTACCACCATTTTCTTAGTACTGACGACAAAATGAATTTATTTTGTAGCCAGTGGGTCATAACACTCGCCTTGAACTGATGTTTGTTTGGTATCAAGGCTCATAAATGAAACCCATCCCTCATTCATTGTGGCAATTGAAAAGAGGGAAGCAAAAAAGTGAATGTTGTTACGTGTTAACATTACCTAGTCAGCCTTTGCGGAACCTATCTAATGAACATTTTCTGCATTTTCAGGTCATCATGCGGAAGGGTGTATACAGATCCAACAGATATGCGGATATTGACGGATGTTTGTTCCACGGTCAATCGTCGGTCTCTCATTAGCATCTGTTCCGCTCTCTGATGGTCGTCTAGAGCTCCATAAATTAGTTTTCACACGACTTAAGTCTTATTTAAATTTTTATACCCACTAACGTATATTTTCATGTCTGTGACACCATAAATATATTTATAACATAAATTTTGATAAAGTTCAGTGGATGCTATGACACATAGATGGAGGAATTTGATAACCCCAGGCAGTTCTTCCAAGGTATATATCGAATTTTTAATATCTAAAGCACTTTCACCACGGATAAATTTGTAATCTGATCTCACCAACTCATCGAATAGCTTCATCTTTTCGAACAAATCTCACATTTCTATATGTACTCATGACCGAAAACGTAATTAGGATACCTCTGAAATTGAATACACGCCGCAGATTATGTGCCAGCTGAAATGTAATATTTACTAGCGTCATGTTTCAATATTAAAATAATTCATTTATCACACTTTACTTATATGCGCTACAAATTCCATGTTATATTATAGAATTCGTCACTAATTTTAAAATGCATATTTTACAAACGTTGCCAAATTACAGTTGCACCTATATGTTGATAAGAGAAGGCATAACCTATACAACAAGATCTAAACATATTATAGGTTTTTTTTTAATTCGGAAGAGCAGTTTGAATATTAGGCGATAGAATAAGAAGTTTCGATTGGTGGTTGGGCGACCACTTTTACACTAAACAAATTACATACGGCAAATCTACTGAATTGTGTCAAATAATATTATTGTTTTGAATTTCGAGTATTTTAATCTCTAGTTAAATTTGTTTGAATCTAACAAAATCAGCTCCTTTTAGTGCTACTTCCATAATACGTATTTACATTAAAATTTACGCATCCTTAGGATTGTATGCAACGCAGTGACATCGATAAATCAAATCAAAACAAATCTTTATTTTCTTAGCTCCACGGCTTACAAAATAAATGGAGCCTTAATTTTCTTAAAACTAACTAAATTTATTATTTTTATCCTACCTCCCGTTCTCCCGAATGACTTGGGTGAGTGAGGAGGGCTGAAAGCTTTACTTCTTATTACAAAATTATAATATTTCCTTAATCTACTAAATGTTTTTGCTGTCCATGTTAAATGATCCTTGTTATTTGTACTCACTTGTTGGATCTAGATAAGTTGTTAGTTCTGTAAATAATTATTAGTTTAAGATTTTTATGTACTACTTATTAATTAGAAAATAATTAATAACTAGCTAAGGGAGATATCCGAACACAGCACC
Source organism: Phrixothrix hirtus (assembly GCA_024586415.1). Lineage (NCBI taxonomy): Eukaryota > Metazoa > Arthropoda > Insecta > Coleoptera > Phengodidae > Phrixothrix > Phrixothrix hirtus. Next base: position 5,125 of record JAHWXV010236702.1, on the reverse strand, counting down.
CTCAGTATTCATAAAGATTACTGGAAAATGTTCATGCCGTACCGATCTCCAAGTGGAGAAAATCCATCTAAAACTATGAAAAAGTACGGAGTGAACTACAATTTATTACTATCACTTTCACTAGGGAGAAAAGTTGAAGTTGTTTGTAATCACTAACATTAAGAAATTGAAGTACAAAGTAAACCCAAAGCCGTACTTTCACTTGCTTCCTTGATGGGTGTTGAGAATGTTGTAACAGGATTGTTGATGTTGTCTTGTGGATAGGTTCAGCCTCTTATTTGTCGTCATGTATATAATGCCAGTGTTTATTTGTTGGAACCTGTTAGAGCAGCAAGATAATTAATCAACAGTAAGTAGAATTCAATTGAAGTACTTTAAAGGGCTGATAAGGGATGATGCACCCTTAAAATGTTACAGATTTTTTTAACCCGTTGGCGGACTTAAAAAATTGTTATTTTATTTTATGAAGAATTTAATTGCAAAACTTTTCTTACTCTTTCTATTTTTCGAAAGACTGTCGTTTTCAAGAAAAACCCGAATTAATAGAAACATGTATTTTAGCGAAGTTATTTAAAATCATGGAAATTTTAAAAGTATGCTATGAAATAGATGTCAAACGTGACAATCTAGAAAATAGTTATAGTAAGAATAATTTAATTAGAAAAACAAACAATTTAAACAACAAAAATAACAGATTTGCACTAAGTTATAAATATTGTTCAAAATGTTCACCGTTTTCTCTCAGGCATAAATTTATTCTTCGTCCAAAATTGAAGTCTACTCTTTCCAATAACTGCCGATTGCTTCGAATTAAATTGCACTTATCCGTAATGCGATTCCACAATTCTACTCGGGTAGTAACCTCAAGTTTATGGTGAATTTCTATGCATAACCGTAAGAACCTTTATTTGTATGCTTATGTTTAATTCTACATACTTTGTGATGTTTCATAAATTAAAATCAATGAAAACAAAATTACGTATAGTATTTCAATTTTTATAAATTTATAAGATTGTGGTTATAATTTATTTTTACTCAATGGCTTTTCGATACTAGAATGAAGCCATAAAATTGCTTATAATTGTAGTCGTAGGTAAATATTAAACTTAATTTACCCTATTATTTAATTCTTTTGATTTTTATTGTCTGATATTTAAACATATATGCTAATAGGATTTATTGAAATGAGTATTGCATTGTAAATATTTTAGAACTGAATTAAAATAACTAAACTCAATAAATATGACAATTTCTAATAATAGTTCTATTAATCCGAAAATTTTCATTTTATTTAGGGATTTATTCTTATTATCATAACATGTTACCTAATCTGTTAAAATATAGTTACTTTATAATGCAGAACATCTAGTGTAATGGTGCTTACTGCAAAACTTAAATTCACCACCAAACGTAAATAAAATGTCCTATTGTACAAGTATATATGGCTTTTACTCCTACGAATTAAAAACAGACTATAGTTGATTAAATTATTAATACCGGATGTTAAACTTGTAACAAAACCCTTGTATTCATTACAAACACTTTTTAGTAAATTTATTTATATGTAATATTTCAACCAAATTTAGACGGCACAACATTAGAAAACAGCGTAAATCACTAAAACTATAAGCAACTAAGTTTTATGGCACGTGGTAAATATTCAGCTTCATTTTTATGGTAATGTCAAAAATATGGAGTATAATGTAACATGGAACTTACTGTACAACAACAAACTTCCTAAAACTTCTTTTGTTAGTCTACACAAAACCATTAAGAGGATATATCAATGTATATCAAAAGAGTGGTTCTAAATTTTATGTGTTCAAAGTTGTTTATTGATAATTCAAAGTAAAATTAATTTGGAACTAATTACAATTTACACATCTTTTATCTGTTATATAAATTAAATATAATTTTAAAACAAATTTCCACGATATTCATTTTATCAATTTACAAGATACTCTATGTATTCTCTAATTTCAAGGATATAATTCATAATCTTGGTTGATAATCATATAATTTTATATTGCAAATTAGATACTCTAAACCAAATTTCGTTATATAAAACTTGTTGGATATCTAAGTGCGTTATTGTGAATTCTTATTAAAGGATAATGCGAAATAACAATTAATAGTAATTAGTATTCATTTTTATTTGAGCATATAAACGTATGTGAAAGGGCGACTTCTTGCGAAAATTAAAAGGAGTGTGTCAGAAAACCATTTTCTTCGCCTTCTCCTTGCAGAGTTCTACCCTTCTAAAGGAATGCGTAACTTGAGTTTTAATTTTTATTCTTGAATTATAGGAAAGATACACAGATGTCATTTGAGCGTTACCTCGGATTAGTTTAATTGCTAACTATGAATATTTTTTTAATAATCTTTCATAATTATAAGGAGTTATAACTGTCAATCTTTATTCATTTTTTCATTAGAACTTTTTATTAGATCAAAATTACGTGATTTAAAATAGAGAGTTCCTATTTCTAAAACTTTTTTGTCTGTTTTATTTCTGTCATAATATGAAATACTTTTTAGTAAAAAAAATGAAGTTAATAAACACACATAATTTTGTTTTATTATTAACCCAAGAGTTAAAATCTTAAACAAGATAAGAAACTATGAAAAAAATTACAGTATTTGTTAAAAATGACCCCTTTCAGACAAGATACAAGCTTCTACCCATCACTGACTGACGCCTACGTTCAAACTTCCAACTGTATCTTTAATGGTATCACATGATGTGATGATATAATTTCTTGGTGCTTCAATGTTATCTACTGGTATTACATTAAACTAAAGACTTAATATATGCCGAAATGAAAAATCTGTAGACTGTAGTGGAAAAAGTTGAGAATCTCGTTTATCTGTCAAATAATTTGGGTACGTATCGTTAATATATTCGCGAAGATTTCGGTTTAAATTGGAGGAACTTCGTGGGGTACAAACGGCAACTTATATTTTAGCTGATTACTACATGATCAAGAAGCATGGAATTTCTTCCCCTAGAAAAAAAAATAAGAACCGCCGTTATGTCTCAAAGGCGGAAAGGGTGGTCCGATTGAATAATTATGAACAACTGCAATCCACATATATGCATAAGATTCATATCGGTAATGAACTTCTACAATAGAATATGTGGATAAATGATTATTATGGCAATTTAAAATTGCTTGCACAGAAAAACTTGCTTCATCAGTGAATAAAATGGGTGGTAAAAATTGATGATTGCGTGTAACCATTTGAGGAATCGACTGACAAAAAGAAACTCTGTCGAAAATTACTTATAAATAGTGCTTGCATGTACTGCACGTCCTAACAATACAATAGTTGTTCCTTTTAAATTCCTCCGACAGTTGAATGGATGACGTGTAATATTTCAGAAATTTTTCTAGTACATGTTTCAGGTTATTCTTCGATTTGATTAAAATTAGGTTCCTATAACTTCACGAAGGCGACTAGAATCAAACAAATTTCTTTTAAATCTGCTTATATTACAAGGATAATGGTGAAAGCAACTAAAACAGCGTGATGAGGTATATGTAATCCTGGATACCTTTTAGTATAAAGGCGTGTTTCCATTTGCAAGGTCATTTACAAAGTGCATATAAGCCACTTAGGTCCTAGTGCAGTTATTCACATGCACGTCATTAAAATTACTGATAACCTAACTTTAATTTATTTATTAAAATAGAAGAAATGTTTAATGAGGATTATTAGCTTTAACCACTTATAATTATGAGGCGACTAAAGAATATGCATAAACAACTATTTAATTAATCAAATGTAATCCCCAAATGGTATTTATCTTTATGTTCCTCAGAATTTAAGAAGAAAGTTTAAATGTAAGTTGCAACCCCTTCTTTGGAAGGCGATAACCTTATAAAAGGCAAATTAAGAAAAATATATGAAAAATCTCCTTAAATTTTCAATAAGAAATCGCTGTATATTTTGCATACGCATAATTTATTCTTGAAATTAGCGAGTTTCAATCAATTCTTATCAATCCCACAAGGTTCATTTCTTAAAAAAAAGGATACACGCTTAGGTGTTACAATGTGACTTTATTTATGAAATAACGAAGTTTAGCTTTCATCGTTGTGAAGTAGACAGGGATAAGGATAATGAAGAGTTTACTATTTATGAATGTTTTACTATTATAAATGAAGGGATTTGATCATCACAAACACCTTCGTTATAGGTGCATGCCCTATTAAACATCAATCTCGTTAAATAATACCAACCGCTTTTTAATAAAAGTTAGTGATAAAAATTAATTAAAAAGACTGTATGACTGCACCCATAAAAAGATTATAATTAAATAATTAGAACTAAAATAACTATTTGGTCCAAAGAAAGTAGCAAGGATATCAAGTGCATATCTGTAGTAACTTTTATGTATTCTTTAAGAAGGTTGTTGTTGATTAGTTTCTTTTGTTCCAGGATGTCACGCAAAATATTTAAGAGAAAGGGCGGAAGCAGCGAACCCATATTTAAGCCCTTGTTACTACTACAAATTGTGTTGTAACAGAAATGGTTCTTTGTGATAGCTAACTCAAATAAGTTTTAAATCGTTTCAATAAGGTTGTTATAGTATCAATCGTACAAAATCTGTTTGGATAGATATTTTGTTTTTAATACAAGAACTAAAGTAAGCAGGTTGACTACTTCGAAAGGTGTTAAATAAGAATTTGTAAGTGGGATTCGTTTGGTTAAGTGTTCAATAGAAAAGGTTGGTTTATTTCAATTAATTGACGAAAGAAATTGACTTAACCAGAAAGCTTAGGTTTAACCGTAGAGTTAATAGATGATACTTCTCACAAGTACATCGTTTAATGATGTCCGATTATTAACCTTACGTACCTTGGGTAAGCATTCTAATGTGAGGGTTATTGCAAATTACAAAACAGGATGTTTGTAACTCTTTTCTAAAGTAAATAGTATTTTATCATGGTAAATCATTTCAATCAACTTAATGAGGGTTATAAATAAAAATAAAAAGTGTAAACACCTGAATACGTTCATCACGTTAGACAAATAACTTTAACTATTACATCATAATTATGTTTTTCAAAATTCAATATATATATATATATATATATATATATATATATATATATATATA